>AYEL01090781.1:0-12875 GCA_000484575.1 Olivierus martensii
GACCTGCTGTATGATCTAAGACCTTTAAAATGAGATGAAGTTTTTGATTTATTTTGTAATGATCTCATAACTTGTTTGTGATGTAATATAAAGAGCTTTTTCCTATTTTCTGCCACAAAAATATAAAATATTTTTTAAATTTAAATTTTTAAAAATTCTAAACTGTACATTATCCTTTTGTTTGATTAATACATGATGATATTCATCAAACTATACATGATGAATGTATACTTTGATGAATACATTCATCATGATTAATAATAACTATCATTAATAACTATCATTAATAACTAACCATCAGCATGTATTCATCAAACAAAAGGATAATGTACAGTTTAGAATACAAAAATCAAACAAAGTTAAGTACAGTACCTTACAAAATTGTTCTAAGAATTCAAAATTAAATTTAAAAAATATTTTATATTTTTGTGGCAGAAAATAGGAAAAAGCTCTTTAAATTACATCACAAACAAGTTATGAGATCATTACAAAATAAATCAAAAACTTTATCTCATTTTAAAGGTCTTAGATCATACAGCAGGTCCCTGGCTTACAAGGTTAATTTGGTTAAAAATTTTCTACATAACTCCAACAAAGCTTAAATTCAATATACACGAATAGGTGCATTTGCAAACTGAATGGCCAAATGAAATTTATGAGCATATTTTAAACATAGAAAAGAAAATTTAAAGCTATAAGTAATCTTGCAAAAAAGTAAATTGTTTAATGAAATTTTCATGGTGTTTTATAGAAATTCAACAAAAATAGAGAGATTTATGCATCCATGTATTTCTGAAAATGCATAAATTGAAACTGTGTAAGTCAGAGGCCTGCTATATATATATAATATATCTGAGTATTTTTAAAAATTCTAAACTGTACATTATCCTTTTGTTTGATTAATACATGATGATATTCATCAAACTATACATGATGAATGTATACTTTGATGAATACATTCATCATGATTAATAATAACTATCATTAATAACTATCATTAATAACTAACCATCAGCATGTATTCATCAAACAAAAGGATAATGTACAGTTTAGAATACAAAAATCAAACAAAGTTAAGTACAGTACCTTACAAAATTGTTCTAAGAATTCAAAATTAAATTTAAAAAATATTTTATATTTTTGTGGCAGAAAATAGGAAAAAGCTCTTTAAATTACATCACAAACAAGTTATGAGATCATTACAAAATAAATCAAAAACTTTATCTCATTTTAAAGGTCTTAGATCATACAGCAGGTCTCTGGCTTACATGGTTAATTTGGTCAAAAATTTTCTACATAATTCCAACAAAGCTTAAATTCAATATACACGAATAGGTGCATTGGCAAACTGAATTTTTCTTATGAAAGTTGATTAAAGAGAACTTTTTATAATTGATTTGTGTTATGTCTCAATCTTTGATTAAAAACAGTGGAACTTTTATTTAATTACTACTATTATTTAAAAATGTATTGAATATTCTAGTGTATTATAGTTGAGAAACAAAATACTGCACCTATGAAAAATCATGTCACAAGTTATAACAGATTTGAACTATGGTTGAAATTTTTGAATATAACCTCACTCTAACTTGTAAAATAGATTTAATATACTTTCGCTTCTTACTAGAACTACTAATAAAACAGTCTTCAGCACTTATTTAAGTGAAAAAATTATAGCTTAATAACTATTAAAGATCTTACGGCTTAATAAAGCCATCATCAGTAACAACAAAACTTTTAAATAAGACGAATTGGAACAAATTCATCAAGTATTTGTTTCAATTCGTCTTATTTAAAAGTGTTATTACTGATGATGGCTTTATTAAACCAAAAGATCTTTAATAGTTATTAAACTATAATTTTTTTCGCTTAAATAAGTGCTGAAGACTGTTTTATTAGTAGTTCTCTAACTTGTAAGTCAGGGACATCCCTTTTATTATTTACAGGTATATTATTTTCATATTTTTTTAGTATTAAATTTATAATTATGAAAGTAATACTCACATTTATCAGTGTCATCATTACTACTTGATGGTGTATCTTTCAATAGCAATTCTTTGGCTACTTCATTTTGAGATTTAGTCAAATTATTGAGCTAAAATATGATTTAATAATAGATGATCAACAAAATTTTAATTTTAAACAATGAAAAATGCAATATAATATAGTTAATCACTAAAAAAATAATTAAAATATAATAGAGTCCAATAATTCTCAAGTTTGAGGTATAGCAGAACTATTTGATATACTGATATTACAAGCCATAATGTTTTAATGAATGCTGAATACAGTAAAGCTAGGCATAAGAGAGAGCCTCTGAAGATTGATCATAAAAACATTTATATAGCTTGCATGTCTGTGATAGTGATTGACTCTATTTTCTTAGTATGCACATCTGGTTAATGTTAGCTTCATCTCATTTAATGACATCATGCACAAAAATACTTTTAGCTAAAGCTGTATTAATTTTACTATTTGTTATAGCCTAACAGTGCTCTAGTAGTTTATTCTTAATATTTCTTGTAGTTACACTATATATTCTTCCTCTCTCTGAAAATCATTATTAAAGAGAGGAATCAAATACACATCCTTCAGATGCTCATTTTTATCATTGTTATTATAGAATAAAGCAAAGAATGTGGAGTTTCACTGATAGCTTCTATTGCATCTCTTCAACATCATCTTGAGTAGAGAATAACTGAGAATTTCTTGTTGTCAAAGATGATTCTGCCTAAAACAGAAGCAAAGATTTTTTTAACACTATTGTAAATTGTAAAATCTCTGTTAAAACCATACTTAAAATCTTAAGATAAACTGATTTTTGTAAATTAAGGAGCAAATTGAAAAATGGTGATAATTTTTAAAAAATAACTGGATATGCACAAAATTAATGTTTATTACATGTAATGCAATGCTGAGTAAGAATAAATTATACAAATTATTTCTGTAGTCTTCTTATGTACAAAGCAGCTACATCATAAAAGTTGACATGCAAAGATTGCTCACCAATTCAAATTTCAAGTTGAAAAAGCAAAACCAAAATAAGAGAATTTTAGATATTTGCTAGTAGGAGTCATTTAACTGATGAATTGAAATGGAGAGTAATTGAAAAACTAGAGACAGGCCAAAGTCAGGAAGAAATAGCCAGATTGTTAAATGTTAGTTGTGTAAGTTGCAAGTTATGGAATTAGTTTCAGAATTCTCAAACAGATCCCAAAGATATAGTGGAAAAAGACTAAAGTTGTTACTAGTGACAAAGTTGTACAGTGATGATTGATATCTTTGATTATTGATTGAAAGAAATATGAGTGCTACTTTTTCAACACATCGGTGATTTGTCCTTGCTGCTGCTACAGGAATACTTGTACAGGTAGGCTTCGATTAGCGTGAATAATTGGTTCCACGAATTTCTCGCGCTAATTGAAGTATTATGATTTATTGTTTAAATTTTAACCTTTTATTATAATCTTATTTCTTATTTTCACTATACATTTTTTATTATGAACATTAATCTTTTCAAATAGACACTAATTAGGGGAATAACCATTTCAAATTAGCCAAACATTACAGCCAAATCTCTGTTAGTGGACAAAGTCTGAATTAAATTTTTCTAACGATTTTTTTTTTTAATTAAGGCTATGGTATCACCATCTATTGAGTTAATAATTAATTAAATTGAATTTTGCACTAAGATGGCACCATCTAGTAATTAATGACTGTACTATAATTTTAAAATTAATTTTCCCGAAATAAAGAAATAAGCCTTGTCCGATAAAGTTTCCATAGCAATCAATATATAAGCTTCCTGAAATGGAATTCTCCGTAGGCCTCCATAGTCTAACTGGTAAGGCATTGAAGTACTATCCCAAAGATCCCAGTTCAATTCTGCTGTGATGGCAAAATTTTATTTTGAGAAAATTAATTTAAAAATTATAGTATAATTATTAATTACTAGATGGCGCCACCTTAATGCAAAATTCAAAATTTAATTATTAACTCAATAGATGGTGGCACTATATCCTTGATTCAAAAAATTAATTGTTAGAAAAATTTAATTCAGACTTTATCCACTAGGGGAGATTTGGCTGTAACATTTGGTTAATTTGAAATTGATTTTTTTATATCAACCTTAATTTTTATGATTTATTAGATTTTTATTGTGAATATTCCTTATACTTTGATTCAATACCTTTTGTTTTTTTTTTAATTAGAAATTGAATACATATCTGGTAATATTATCCTAGTTCATAATTAAATAGCTAATGATGGGCTTATAGAAGAGTGAAAAAAATTCTTTTTAAAATAAAAATTTTCCTGTAACATTATGAAAAATAAATTTTACAATTAACTTGAAACTAGTAAATATTCCCATAAAAAATGACAAATAAAATTAAAAACAATTAAAATTAAACTGTTATTGATTCAACTCTTATTTTTTTGGATCTGAGAATAAAACAATCTACACATAATCAAATATACTATTAAATGAAATAAGATATCAAATCTTTCATAATAATAATTAAAAAAAATTAGACCTACATCAAATTTGCAAAAATAACTTATTAAAATGGCTTTATAAATACAAAGTTTGGAAATCAATCCAAAATTTCAGAATATATAATATTTCTATAAGGGGGCATTCAAGTATTATATAATATTTTAATCATTTTAGACATATCCTTCTCCAAATAAGCCATTGTAAGCAATATAGTATATTGACCCACTCTTAAATTAGTAGGATTTTATTTCTCTACCTCTTCCTCTGCATTTTAAAACTATGGAAATATATAACATTTTAAAAATTTATAATAATTAACATTTAGGGTTTTTAATGTTAAAAGGCATCAATAAATATAATAGTAAAATGTAATATATAATCAATTCATAATATAGTGCATGTAAATTGTACAAATAGTTCTAGTGCACAAATTATATTTAAAAATTTTTTAAATCTTATGTAAACATTTTAAACATTGAGACAACCCCACTGTTTTTCCAACAAAAGAAACTGCAAAATTTTCTTCACCCTTTGTCCCCTTAAAATGCTTACACATAATACTTGAATTCCCTTAAACATTATTTTATTTTTTAATAAATATTGATACTTGTGTATAGATTTTTATACTGAAATTCTGAATAAATTGCTGTGCTAACAGTTTATCAGTTCAACCATTATTTTTTATCATAAATATTTAATTTCCTTTTTCTTTATTACAATGTAATTTAAATAGAAAAGAAAATAATATGATCAAGAAAATATTCAAAAAGTTATTTTGAAATACAGTACTTCATTAGATTTGATTAAACTTATTTGAATAAGAGGATCTTCATTGTAGCAGAGTACAATTATACTGTATATAGTATATTTGTAGCAACATAAGCATATGACATCAGTACTAATCACTAATTTTAAATTTTAATCCAAGTTAATGAATCAGATAAATATTCTTGTCAAAACTGAAAAAAAAAATAATAATAATTTACTGGCTGAACTAATGCACTTGGAAGTTATATATAATATCTCAGCACATAATTACATGGAGTCAGCCTAATCACTAAGCTTATTAAATATTAAGTTAATAATCATATTACATAAGATACAGGGTGCGGCACTGGAACTTCCTTATTTAAAAAAATCATAAAACAAGAAGTATTAGAGATATCAATTTAATTATTTTTTCTTTAAATAAAGGTACCATTTAAAGTTTTATTTCATTAGGTTTTAAAAATGATATCTTGAAGGTGGTCTCCGTTCTGGTCAATACATTGGGAGAGTCGAAATTGGAAGTTTCGGTCCACTTTGTCCAGCATGTTTATGTCTATGTTGGCAATAGCAGCACGAATATTGTTCTGCAGTTCACCCATGGTCTTTGGGAGATTGGTATACACCAAAGATTTAAAATAGCCCCATAAGAAAAAGTCACAGGGGGCTAAATCTGATGAGCGTGGTGGCCACTGAAAATCGCCCTTTAAAGAGATAAGACATTCAGGGAAGTGCTCGTGCAGGAGAGTCATTGATGATCGTGCCGTGTGAGTCGTGGCACCATCTTGTTCAAACCACATATCCCCTACATCCATTTCATTGAGTTTGGGAAGAAAAAACTCTTCGATCATATTCTCATTTAAAACATTGATATATGATTTTTTAGATGAATTCAATAGTGTTGCAAATCAGTGATTTAAACTTTATCTAGGTACAAAAAATTTTATATATGGTAATTTATTTTTTCTTAAATTGTTAATTTAAATTGTTTTTATTTTTATTTTTTTGACCAGGAAGGGGCCCTTTGATTGAACGGGGCCTTGGGCTGCAGCCCATAAAGATCATGCTTAAATCTATCCCTGTTCACTCCACAGACCACAGGTAAGTCAAAAGCCTGTTCAAATCATCCACAGGTTCCACAGACAAATGTGATCCTACGCTTGAACACAGCCTCAAATTTAGGCGCTTACCTTCCTGCACATTTGCTCCTTACGTCAAAATTTTAGATCATCTGAGGCAAAAAATGACACAGGCAAGGCTGATGCAGTTTTTTAACGCAGTTCAGGAAGACAATGTGTCAGCTGCCACATCAAACAACTACCCATCAAAAATAAGATTTTATTTACTACATAAAGATTAAAATAATTATAATACTGTATATTGCATATATATACTGTAATTATTTGTAAGTATTGTATACATATTAAATAAGATGTCTTTAAACAGAAAAACACACACAAAGCAAGGATGAAAATGTTGGGAAGAAAGGAACCTAACTCTATATTTCCCATAGGCACAATGGTTTGGTATTCACCAATTCAGTATTCACAAAGAATTTACAGAACGTAACTACCATGAATAATGAGAATCGACTGTATCTTAAAATTTTTCTTGATTAAAATGATTTAAATATATAGAAATTATCAATTGTGTTAAACAATCTTATATGATGAGATCTTAATGTATCAGGTGTGTAAATATGAAACCGGAATTTGCCAATAGATGGAGCCACCTGTTAATGTACCTTTCGTCAAACCACGTCATCGGTGCCAATGTTTACTTCTGACATCTGTCAACAACATCCAAATCAAAACCATACAAGTTTCATACAATAACACGTTTTTTACGTGTTAAAAATGTCAACTTTTGTACCTACAAGTTATGATTTGCAGACATCATTGATTTTTTGTTATCATTTGAAGAAAAGTTGCAGAATCACATCGAATGCTTGTTGAAGCTTACGATGACATGCTCTTGGTAAATCACAATGCTATGAGTGGTTTAATAAATTCAAAAGTGGTGATTTTGATGTGAGAAACAAAGAACGTGGAAGACCACCAAAAAAATCTGAAGACAGTGAATTGCAAGCATTGTTGGATGAGGATGACATTCAAACACAAAAACAACTCGCAGAGCAATTGAATGTGTCACGAGAAGCCGTCTCCATATGTTTAAAAGCCATGAGAAAGATCCAAAAGCTGGGAAAATGGGTTCCGCATGAACTGAATAAAAGACAACAGGAGAATCGAAAAACCTCTTGCGAAATGCTGCTCGCCAGATACAAAAGAAAGTCATTTCTCCATCGAATTGTGACTGGCGATGAAAAATGGATCTATTTTGAGAATCCAAAAAATGTTGGAAGCACTTAATTGGGAAATACTTTCACATGCGGCTTACTTGCTAGACTTGGCCCCGTCCGATTTTCACTTATTTGCATCGATGGGGCACGGACTTGCTGAGCAGTGCTTCACTTCCTACGAAAATGTACGAAAATGGCTTGATAACTGGTTTGCCTCAAAAGAAGAACAGTTTTTCTGGCATGGCATCCACGCATTGCCGGAAAGATGGAAAAAATGTATAACTAATAATGGCCAATACTTTGATTAAAATATTCTTAACCATTATCATACGATGAACGTGTACTTTTTACTAAAAAATTCCGGTTTCATATTTACAGCTGATATCTTATATCTTATAATAGATCTTCTATTGCTTAAATCAATTTGGCAATAAATATTTTTGGAAATATTAAAAAATATGTATAAATTAAATCATTACTCAAAGTAATCAAAATGATCATTATAATGTTTTCAAATTTTTTTTATGCTTAAATCAATATAAATTCTATTTCATAATAGATTTTAGAAAAAGTACAAATTTATTAAGAGTGCATGTTATTAATTTATAATTTGAATTTTAGACACAACTATTTCAGTATTTTAAAATATGTTTTATTGACTATAAACAACTGAGTTCTGCTGCTTCTAATAATTCAAGAAATCACAACAAGCACTTGAAGCAGGATAAATACACTATTTTATTATTAGATATATATAATATACAATATCTAATAATAAAATTGTGTATTTATCCTGCTTCAAGTACTTGTTGTGATTTCTATGTTTTATTGATTAGAAATTTAATACAATTATTTAAAACTTGGAGACTAGTGTTAAATTTCTAATCAATAAAACATATTTTAAAATACTGAAATAGTTAAGTTTCTAAAATTCAAATTATAAATAAACAACATGCACTCTTAATAAATTTGTACTTTTTCTAAAATCCATTATGAAATAGAATTTATATTGATTTAAGCATGAAAAATGTGAAAACTGTTGGAAGGATGCTTCCCAACTATTTAATATAATTTTTGGCTAATTTTTGTACTTTTATTTATTTGTGTACTCTGGCAACATTTAAACATTTCCACATGTCTTGTCTCCTCACTTATCTGTATGTCCACGTGTGTGTTAGATGTATCTGTCCAGTCGTGTATCAAATAAAGTTTTAGTATTTTACTTGATATCACTCACAATTTTATTTAACAAAACATTATAATGATCATTTTGATTACTTTGAGTAATGATTTAATTTATACATATTTTTTAATATTTCCAAAAATATTTATTGCCAGATTGATTTAAGTAATAGGAGATCCATTTTAATGTAATAGGATGCATTAAGGTCTCATCATATAAGATCCTCCATTATAAGATTGTTACTTAAACAAATCTTATAATGGAGATTGTATTTTTCTTCCCTCTAAACTTTGTTATTTCTTAAATTAACTTTGCTTTGTTTAATAATAAAACAAAGCAATGTGATAGTTAACTGGAATGAAGCAAAAGTGATCAAGCCATGAAATAACCCTAGACAAGCTAAGGAAACAGAAATGATCAATGGATAAGATTTAGAAATGTGATCAACAACCAGAGAACAGAAGCCATCCTGATGCATGGCTTTACTGTATCTAATATTCATTATAAATATAACATTTGTTAATTCATTGATTTTTATAAGTTGTAACTCATTTTCCATATATATGTAATAGAGATTTTTGAATTTAAAATATAATTCTTAGAATTTTGTTTTCTAGAGATTTGGATATTAAAACTTTATTTTTGAACTTTATGTTTGATTATATATCTTACCATTGTATATCTATGATTTGTAGCTGAAGAAGATTATTGATTAGCCAAAAGCATTTTTACTAATGTTTTAAATTAAATGTGAAGTATTTTTACTGCTGTTTGTGCTTTAAGTTTTGTTAAAATTAAATTTTTTTTTATATGTAAAACAAAAATATTAGTAAACCAAATTGACAATTAGGTCTAAATTAAAATAAAACAAAATCTAAACTTGCTTACAGGACCTTAAAATAAAATTAAAGGTTCTCTGTTAATGCTCACTTTTTCTGTGCAGCTGAAGAGGGGCACCTTTTGCATCTTTAATTTTATTTTAAGGCTTGTAAACTAGTTTAGATTTTGTTTTAAAAATATTAGTAATTACCATATTTTCTCAATTCTAAATCACAGATATGTTCACCTTAACTTAATTTCTTTAAGTCAAGATGCATTTTATGATTGCTTTAAAACAAACTTTTCATTGTTTTTGAAGAACCAAATTATTATTATATCAGTTGCAAATAATAGGATTTTTCCAGTAAAAATCATTATTCAAAATATTACTAGATGTTTAAATAACAAGATGTCGGCCAGATGGCTGCATGGTAAAGCTTTGTCTTACCACCCTGGAGGATCCGGGTTCAAATTCGGGTCCCACACCTACAGTTTTTCAGGAGGGGTCCGGGCCCGGCCCATTGAACCCCATCCTTCAACCATCCGGTTGACCCCATCACGGGTGTTGGCCAGCCTGTGATGGGCTCTACAAGTGGCCGCCGCCAGATACAGTATATCCCATGAGGATATGAAGGCGTAATGTAATTAACCTTAAATAACGAGATGAAAGATAAAAAAATAAAATAAAAATAAACATACAAAAGAAATTTTGCCACAATTAATGAAATGAGAAATGCATCAAACTAAAATTTCAGGTACACCTGCTCTGATAGGATAAATAATTTTCTAAACTTTTTTAAAAGCTCAGTACTAATGAGCAGACCAAAAGCTATCTTTTTATTGAAGATAAATTTTATTGAGTAACGTTTTCGGCGATTTATACGCCCTCATCAGCTCAAACTTATAACTTTTTAACAAGCTTTCGAATATGGAACACTCTCTTTAACAGTCGAACAATTATTTCAAAGTCTTACATAATTTAAAAAATATTCTTAAGAACTACGAATCTAATGGAATACATAGATTTTAAAAAATATAGTAACATTGTCTATATAAAAATTAAACTTAAATAAAAATAAAAATAAAAAATAAATAAAAGATAAATTAAAGAGTTCAAACTGAACTTAAAGTCTCTTTCACTTAAGCCCCTTATTGAAGCTCTTAACTTTGAAAATTATAAGAATCTTTAGTTCACTTCTTTACTTTAAACCGTGTTTCAAGGCATACTTCCATGGCAATGCTAGGTCCTGTGACTGCCTTTCGTTTATTACATTTCCCTCCTTTGTTCCTCTTAGAATTCTTATTTCCTCAGCCGTATGTAATTCTCTTACATCCCTAACTTTCTGAATAATTTTTGAATTCTCCCACTCTATTTTGATGTGGTGCTCATAAGCACGTCTGGCTAGCGCTGTACTCTGGAGCCCTTTTTTTATATCTGCTCTGTGTTCGTTAAGCCTATCTTTCAGATTTCTGGACGTGGCTCCTATGTATATTTCTTTCTTCTGCTTGTCTATGTTTACTAATGGTATCTGATATACTCCCGACTGTTCTAGCCTGCCGTATTTGTCCTTTACATTCTTTAATATGTCTGCTATTGTGCTAGGTCTTCTATAAGTTGGCTTTTTATTGTTTAATTTTAGCATTTCTTTTATCGTCTTATGTCTACTTAATTCGTCCGGTATCACTTCATATCCCTCTGTTCTATTCGAGATCTTCTCCGTGTTCTTCTCGTCTTGCTCGTTTCCTACTATGTTATTTTCATGGTTTCTTTTTAATTTTATATCTTTTAATGTTTTCTCAACCAGACTCCGTAAATAATCGTGCCTCTTCGCTACTGCTGTTATTCTATCTATTTCTGCTTTTAGATACTGTTCGGAGCTACAGTGTGTTATAGCCCTTTTTAGGTAGGATCGAATAGCCGCTTTTTTATACCTCCATTTGTCACTCGACCATTTTGGTATCAGTACTTCTATACTTGAGGGTTTCTTATATACGGATGTCATAATCGTTCCTGACTCATAGTATACTTGGACATCCAGGAAATGTACCTTATTTTCATCTTTTTTGTTCTAGATTGAGTGTAAGTCTGTAGTTTGCTGACGCAAAGGTTCTTTGTAGTTCGTTAACTTTTTCTTCTTGCGGCCAAATGATAAAAATGTCGTCGATATAGTGGACGTATACTATTGTTTGTTGTATGATAGCTTTTGCCAACGTTTCTTCAATGGTTCTTAGTACTAGCTCGGCGAGTGTTCCTGCTAGAGGGCTTCTGATCAGGACTCCTTTTCTCTGTCTGTAAAACTTCTCCTTGAACCTATAATAAGAAAAATAACAGCATATATCAGCAATTTCTCTGCATAATTTAGGATTTTGTGTCGGAGTTGGCAGATGTTCTAAAAGGAATCTGTATAGACATAAGCACGTTGGTGCTATGTCAAGGGAGGGATACAGCTTCTCGAAGTCTAGAGTGGTGAACAGCAGATTTCCAGACATATTTTCCTCTCTAATTCTTGTTATAAAGTCTGCTGAGGAGGTCACGACATATTTATAGCCTTCTAGTTTAGAGTTTATCCATTTGGCCAATGCTTTCTCTATGTTTTAGGTTATAGATCTCCTCTTTTCCACTATGGGCCTGAATTTTAATGGATTTTTATGGGTTTTCGCATACAATCTGGGACAGGCTGGGTTGTTGGATTTTCTAACTCTTAGGAAGTCAGGTAGATCTTTATTCTTCAGTAGCTTCTCGCATCTTTTCATTAGTGCTGGAGTTGGGTCTTTGTTTAGTATCTCTGCTTCTGTTTGTTGTATATAGTCTTCCATAAATTCATCATATAATCTTCTCTGCAGAAGTACTAATCTTTTAGACTTATCTTCTCTTGTGATAGATAGGTTATTATCTGGTAGCCATTGATAGGTTTGTTTTACTAGCTTTATCTCAGACCTTAACTGTTGATTGTGTTTTATATTCTTTTTTCTCATTCTTATTTCTTCTTCAAGGAATTTCTATCTATATCTCTCCTTTTGCGTCGCATCCATGTTGTTTATCATCTTCTTGAATTGTGGTAAGATATCATTTATCTTACTGACTTCCCTAACTGCACATGATGGGCCTCTCTTTATAGTTTGTTCTACAAACTGCGGGATATTAATTTCTCCTACTATCGTTAGTGCTTCTTCTAACTCCATAGATTGCTTCTTATTTCTTTTTAATTGGCATTTGAATAGCCATTTTAGCTTTTTAACATACTTTCTCCTTAATTCCTCTTTCATACTTCTCAACTGACTTTGTAGCTCTGCCCATTTAGTTGCAAAGT
>AYEL01090784.1:0-53111 GCA_000484575.1 Olivierus martensii
GATGAATAACCACAATACTAACTTAACACTAACTGTTTAAGAAATATTTACTTTCATATTTTACATCGTTGTTCATCATCTAAATTAATAACTTACCAGGAATTGCGTCTCATATTAAATGAAAGTAGGTTTAAAAGTAATTATTAACATTAATTTAGGATAATTGTACTATTAGCCTGAAATAACTGATTCTCGTTTTAGGCTTTTACAAGAAAAGCTAGCAGAAAATGATAAAATAGAGAGAACTAAGCTATCAGCAAGCCAGATTATCGAAAACTTGAAGCGAAGTTTTGACGCCGATAGAGCAGCTTCAACTGGTCCTGGTCCATCTACATTTGTAAGTCATGAAGAAGTCTTAGATTCATCTATAACTGAATCGGCTGGCAGTATTGAAACAGTCATTAATGATGAATTGTTAATTGATGATATTACTGTAGGCAAACAAAATGAAGCTGATATTCATGAAGATTCTAATGGCACACCTCCTACCAAGAAACAGAGACTTAGTGAGTCCAAAAGGATGAGAAAAAGAATGAAAGACCATGCTTTTAAGCCAGATCGGTGCTCAAAAGATACCTGTAACAGAAATTGTGCAACCATTTCCGAAAAAGACAGAAAAAAAATCTACAAAGCTTTCTGGAAAATCAGCGAGTACAAGATCCGTAGGCAATGGCTTTCTGATAATGTAATAATAAAAGACGTTGGAAGAAGAACTGTCCAGGAAAGAAAAATAAGTCAAGGCCATTCGCCAAGACAGAAACTAGAGAATACTTTTTACCAATCCCGAGTAAAGAAAACAAACAGGAAAGAGTTTGTCAAATGTTTTTTCTGAATACTCTAGGTCAGGGGTGGCGAACCTTTTTCTGCTGGCGTGCCAAAAATTTTAAAAGTTATATTTCTTAATATACTAACGTGCCAGATAGTTTGTTATAGAAATATATATATACATTGAATGGACCTCAAAATTAATGTTTTCGGCAGAACATTATGCCTAAATTTGAATGAATTAAATGTTAAATTACAATGTATCAATAAAACATCATTGGCATATTTGATCTAATTCAGGCATTTGAAAAAAATTTCAAATATTATATCGAGTAATCGCTTCCAAAAGCTTCAAAATATTTTCCAAATTTGAAAAAATTATTCACAGGTTTGAACTTTCATGAAAAACCTTTCTCAAATTCCACCTGGATGGAGCTAAACTGACTACAGAATTTTCAAAAGTTATTAACTGTATAATCAGTGAGTTTCAATCAAGATTCACTCACAAGTCAATTTATAAATAGATAATTTGCAGAAACTACAAAATTTATCGTGTATCTTGATAAATTCAGGTTATCTGCACCTATTGTAACAACATTTGACTGGTTAAAGTTGGACGAACTTGAAATGCAATTAACAGATTTTCAGTCGAGTTACATAAGGAAGCAAAAATGATTAAGTCAACTAACACCACAACGGCATATGCACAATTGCAAGTAGAATAAAAGTGACTAAGAGTTATATGGTCACAACGCAAATTTTTTGCGCAGCGAAAATTTGGAAAATATAAAATTCTAGATTAACGTTCTATGTATGTATATATAAATATAAATATGTGCCACGTGCCAGCAAAATTGTTCTGCGTGCCATTCCTGGCACGCATGCCGTAGGTTCGCCACCGCTGCTCTAGGTTATCCCAGCGATTCTGATCTAACTGCTTTAAGCAGGGCCAAGAAAAGAGTGCGTGTCGCAGGCAGTGTCACGGAAAACCACAGAAAAAAGCCAAATCCTAACAAAAAGGATCATAATATAATACAAAACCACATCGAAAGCTTCCATCCAACCATCAGTCATTATCGTAAATATAATGCGCCGTTGTGTCGATACTTGCCACGTCATCATACTATAAAGTCGCTATACGACGATTTTAACAGCAAGCATCCAGGCCATTGTCGAATCGAGACATATAGAAAGACTCTCATGGATATGAATGTATCCCTCCACATGCCCAAGAGTGACAAATGTGGAGATTGCTTGGACTTCGATATTGCTGCAAAGGAAGCAACAAAGTGAGGGGAAGAATTAGATGAGGAGACGAAGAAAGCGAAAGAAGAACACGATCGAATGGCTCAGAACGCCAAACTGAATTACGAGCAAGACAAGGAGATCCATGAAACAGACATAAGAGTATATTCCATGGACTTTCAAAAAGTCCTACTACTTCCCATCATGCCATCATCTAAGGAGGCATTCTTCTTAAGCAAGCTTGTTGTTTTCAACGAAACGTTTGCCCCGATCCAGAAGAACGCTCGTTATAAAGCCTATTGCTCACTTTGGCATGAAGCCATACAGGGCCGAACTGCAGATTCAATTGTTGACGCTTTATATGCGGTTGTTGAGAAGGAACAAGATGTGAAACATTTCATTTTTTGGGCTGACAACTGTTCAGCCCAAAATAAAAATTGGATTTTGTATACTGCACTCGTAAACATAGTTAACCAACCTGATGGGCCAGACAGCATTATTGTAAAATACTTAACAAAGGGCCACACTCACATGAGTGCAGATGCACTCCATGGAAACATAGAGCAAGTGATCAAGAGACATCAAAATGTGTATGACTTCCAAGACTTAGTGGAAATAATAAAACACTCGAGAAAAAAGGTGGAAGTACTTGAAGTTCAAGATTGCCGACAATGGGCTTTGAAAAAGAAAAGATTCCCTAAGAAAACCCATACTGATGAAGAATCATTCCTCCTAGGACGTGTTGTTCAGGTGGAATTTGAGAAAGGAAGCCAGATTCTCAAGTACAAGACCGCTTTCAAGGGTGAAGTGAAGAGGTTGGACTTCTTACGAAAAAAGTTTCGCGAGAACGAAGCCCTTCCACCACTCAAAAAGAACACAAGGAAGATAAATGCCACCAAAAAGCGGAATATCATAGAAGTTTTGATTGGGAAAATGCCAGAAAACCAAAAAAGATTTTGGCAAACGTTGCCTGAATCAGAGACTTTGACTGATTTCAATAGCAATATGGAGTAGACGTGAAAGTTGTAATAAAAGTACTACTTTAAAAAATCAGAAAATATTTGGTTTATATAATGTAAAATTTAAGCCTTGATAACAGTAAAATATTGACACAATCTCACAATATATTTTGGATAATTAATGCAAACCTGAAGTAAATTGCTGTATTTTGATATTTTTCAATAGAATTGAGTTTTGTACATTTTTCATTAAAGTATAGATTTTAAAAAATCAGTTTGTGCATATACTTTATTTCTAATTGGTATAAGTGACAAAACATAAATTGCTCTACCATAGAAAAACACAGTATCTGCATAAATATGTAATTATTTTGGTTATGGTCAATGCGCATGCGTAATCAGCTACATCATCTTTTATCTAAACTATTACGGATTATATCATGTAAATTAAACTTTCTGTTTTCATTATTTACTTATAAGGCTATGCATTTTTTACAAAAGTCGCATTTTGACCGTGTTTACATTTTTTGTAGATACTGCGTTTTTCCATGGGGCAGCCGAATAACAGTTGGGAGGTGTCTGGAAGTTGCAACACAGTGAAGAATAGTCTTCTCCGATGGGTTCAGTACCTGGTAATGAGATGGGGGTAAAGTATAGGGGGATGACACCATAATGAGAAATTTATTACAATATTAATTAGTTAATCTACTGTAATACAGGACAGTAGTGCAAGGATACAAGTGGTACAACTAAATATACAGAAATAATAGAGGTACAAGTAAAGTGATATATATAATGAACAATTAATGAGATAGGATACAATAAAATACAAATAAAATGCAATTAATAAATTAGGATACAATAAAATGAAAATATAATACCAATAAAATACGAATAAAATATAATACAAATGATATACAGTACAAAAAGATTAGAGATGAAATACAAACTAATACAATACAGGGATCAGTTGGAGAGGAGAGCTTCACTGAACACAATGTTGTACACTGATGTTGGAAGGTTGAGGAATTAGGGTGAAGCTGGGAGTGGGAAGCTGTTGGCGAGAGCAGAAGTTCTCCTGGAGGAAGTCTTGGAGGGCTGTGAAGGTACTTTCATGAGCTAGGAAAGTCTTCAAATCACAGGGCCAGGAAGTGGTATGCTGGAGTGTAGATCTGAGAAGTTTTTCTCTTGAGTTGGAATATTTGTTTCAATTGAAGAGAAGATGTTTAGTGTTCTGAGGTTCAGATACCCCACAGTCACAGAGAGCATTAGTGTTAAGTTTGAAACGGTGAAGGTAATGGCGGAAGTTGCTGTGACCGGTGAAGAGCTGTGTGCTGAGATGATCAGATTTGAAGAATTTATTTTTGAGGTGATAGGTAATGCTAGGGATGAATTCATGGCAGAGTCACCCAGTTGTGGCTGAGTTCCAGGAGTCTTGCCAAATGTCAAGACAAAGAGAGAAGATTTGTTGTTTAATGTAACTAGTGGGTTATTGTCAAGAATTTCTGCATAGCAGCGCATCAGGTAGCGTGGCGTCGCCTATCTGTTGCACTTATACAAATGCAGATTGGAGTTGGCAGCGCGACACACTTGATCATTTCAGGTAAAGTAAAATTATACCTTTTAAATTGATATATTGGTGTCTATATTATAATAATTTATTTCATATATATATATTTAAAGTTTCAATAAAATATTTATTTTGGCAACTGGCATTAATATATCGGTAACTAAAAATCAAAGATCATGTAATTTATTAGTTTCAAATTTTTATCAAATTTTAAGTGTGCTAAAGTAGGGATAGGCTTTTTCGAAATTTTATAGAATTTTAAGTGCTAAAGTCTGGGGGTAGGCTTATACACAAGTTACGCATTTTTACCGATTTTCAAACTCCGAAGTTGGGGGGTTGGCTTATATATGGATCAGCTTATATTCGAGTATATACAGTAATTATTAAATTGGCAGTTATTTCAAAAATAAATCACTAGGGGAAATTTGGCTAGTTAGGTTTATTTGGATTGTGTAATCCCCTAAATAAATGTGGATTTATGATTAGTACTATATTTGTTATTATAATAAAAATAGAATACAAAATAATTAATATTTATTATTTCAGTGTAAAACTTTAATATAAAATAATTACTGTTCAATAATCTAAATTTTATGAAAGTTCTAGGCAAATAATTGCGTCATTAAAATATCTTAAAGTATGTAAATAATAATAATAATGTGAATTCTAGCAGTTTGTTATTCACAGTAGAATATTGTTAATAAAAATTAAATAAAAATGCAAAAAATATTTGGCAGATAACATCTTCACAAATAATGCAGTTAAGCTGATTTGCACATTGATTTGGTAGAAATACCCTTTAATTGAAGTTGATGTTATATCACGAATAAAAATAGCCATTTCCATTGTTGATTATGTTCATAATTGCTATATTGAATAAATGTGAAATATTAATGCTGAATATTAAATAATTAAATAAAAAATAAAATAATATGCTTTGTGAAAAAGTTGGAAAATATTTGACATTTCACAAATTAGGCTTTGGTAATTCATGACAAATTTTAGTCTAGAACCATTTTAAGTCTTTATAATGAAATCTCTATACTCATTTAATGTATTTTTGCTTAAAGAAAAGATTTTCTGGTCCCAATTAATATAATAGAAGAGTATACCTGTTTTCCATTAGGAAATTTTTAGCTAGCTTACTGATCTTATATAAATATTTTGATAATTACACATAAATTTAAGGTGAACTACAGAGTTGTTAATAAAATTTTATATTTAGGCTCCACCTGGTGTTAAAAAAAATTTATTACGAACATATGATTCATGGTCACAAGAATATGTCAATGGTGAGAAAAATGTTATTAGATCTCATATGCTATTTATACTTGCTTGGTTTCATGCCATTTTACAAGAAAGAAGAATGTATATTCCACAGGTAAGATTAAATATAAATATTCTTGTAAATTCAAAATAATTTATTATTTACTAAATTTTAATCTACATTATTTTTTTATTTTTTATATTTATTTGAATAATAAATGATATTTAAATAGCATTTTTGCAATAAATGATGCTGTTTTAAATAGTAAAATTTTGCAAATTTTTTGCAAAATTTTACTATTTAAAACAGTTTTTAATTTTTTCAGATTGTATTTTCCTCTTTAGAAATATGTAATTACCATTTAATTAAATATATTATTTTATAATATAGCAAACATGTTAGAATATATCTATTACTATACTTATAATTAAAAACTAAAGATTAATTTATTAATAAAAAAAAAGAAAACATTTTAGTTCTAGGAAGAAAAATACAGTATTTATTACTAATTTAATAGTAGTAAAATATGTTCCTGTCTAGTGCTGCAATATTTGTTCTATAGTGGCAGAATTTCTACAATTATGAAATCATTTATATTCTAAATAGTCATAGAGTAAATATTAAAGCAAATATCAAATATCTCATATAATTTCTTGGAGAAAACAAACTGCTTATATACAATAGTTCCAACAATAAATAAATTAAGCATTAAACAACAGTCAAGAAACAAACTATATTTATTTTTTGAAATGTTTTTGGCTAAATTAACTTGGAAAAAGAACAGAATTGTAATTTTAATTTCTAGAAAAAACCAACATTCTAAAATTCATAATTTAAATTATAGTTTGTGTTCTTTTAATAAGACATGCTAGTTCATGGCCAATTAGAAAATGTAACATTTGTAAGAGTATCAGAAAAAAATTAATACTTAAGTGCATATGGAATTAAAAGTTTATAAAAAATGAAATAAATTTAAAATGCCTCTAGTGTTCAATTATGCAAAATGATATTTTTACATGTTTTTATACAGAATATATCCATATCTTTGGCACATTACCAACTTGACTTTCATTAAGACCATTCTTAAATTGGCTTCTTTTTATTATTTCTAAGAATTCCTTTAGTAAGCCATCTTTCAATGTTTTATAGGGCTTTTCCACTCTTGCATTTTTCCAATTAGCATCCAGGTTGTACAGGTATCCCTCCTATAACATAGTAGATAGGTTCCTGAAAAACAGTGTGTTGTGTGAAACTGTGTTATATGAGACCCAGTTCCAATACAAAAAAGGAGAGATACGTTCCAAACCCAATGAAAAATAAATAACTTTCTTTAATTCCACATAAGAAACTTAATTTTTATTAAGAGTATTAATAACACCAAACAATAAAATAAAAACAAGCTGCTCTTTGAGGTAATTCAATAATAAATCAATCTGTAGCACTTATGAATAGTCCAAAAGGTCTTTATTTACTAAAAAATTTATATTAGAGGAACGCTTTTAGCTATTTTGAAGCCATCATCAACACACATATTACTTATAATCTCTAAAAACAGATACGTTAAAGAACAACTGAGGAGTATTTCATTCTTGTTCTTTTTTAGAATAGTTCTAAATTTAAAATTTCTAAAAACATTTGTTTAACAATCTTTAGAGTACTGCTAAAAAATCGTTTCACAAAAAGTTAAGAAAATAACAACCGTAAAACATAAAAGAGAACTAAGACTGCTTTGTTTGATAATGTCGTTCTAATATGCTTTCCTTCAGTTTTTTAGAGCATATTTCCAGGCCACCGGGAGCCCCTCTTTATCTCTTTCATTTACTACATTCTCCTCTTGGCTTTTTTCGTATACGAGTAGCTTCTCTGTTGTGTATATTTCACCCAGGTCTGTGACAGTCTTAATAATCTCAGCTTCTTCCCATTTTATCTTAACATTTGCTTCGTACGCCCTTCTTGAAAGTGCTGTTGTTAAGTTTCCTGTATTGCTATTTTGTCTATGCTCTTTTATTCTGTCTCTTAAATTTCTTGTCATAGCACCTATTCTAAAAAAGAACAAGAACAAAATACTCCTCAGTTGTTTTTTTTAACATATCTGTTTTTAGAGATTATAAGCAATATGTGAGTTGATGATGGCTTCAAAATAACCGAAAGTGTTCCTCTAAGATAAGTTCTTTAGTAAATAAAGATCTTTTGGACTGCTCATAAATGCTACAGATTGATTTATTATTTTATAACATCAAACATCATAAAGAAAGAAAAAATATCGTAAGACCATAAAAAAATAATATACAGCAAATAAAAAAAAAGAAAAAAGTATGCAGCCTATATAACATTCATTTAATAATTATATCTTCTTTACCGCTCATGAAATATAAAGAAAAAAAATATATATACATAAGACCCTAAAAAAACAATATATATAAAACAAAAGTAAAGAAAAAATATACAGCCTACATAACATTCATTTGATAATTATATCTTCCTTACCACTGTTTCATCAAAACAAGAATGGTTTTTTCTTTAACAATATCAACTTCACTTTCTGAACTTTTTTATGCATTGTTTTTTCTTTTTAACAATATCAACTTCACTTTCTGAACTTTTTGCAATTTTTTTCTTTTTAACAATATCAACTTCACTTTCTAAACTTTTTCCCACATTTAATTGGTGTAAGTTGGTGATGCTAAGTCTGCTCTTTTTGCAACATTTGTAATCTAACCTGCTACAACCTGCTAGAAAACAATTGTTCCTTAACACATACCTAAAAAAATTTATGAATAAAAAAGTTTTTCTGTACCTTCTGCTCTCTTTACAAAATTTGTAATCTAACCTGCTGCAACCCACTAGAAAACATGTTCCTTAACATAGACCCAAAAAAAATTTATGAATAAAAAAGTTTTTCTCCTCTTTACATTCTTTGATAGAGATATATGAAACTTATTTTTATCCAAGAACTGAATGTTTGGAACATAAAATACTCAATGGTCACCAATTAACTCAATATCAAAATTAATTCAATTAATTCAATTTCAAATTGAAATCAATAATAGACTGCATATCGTCCCTCTCATGGCAAACTAGCAAAATTGCATTTATGATTAATTTTAGCATAGTATTTCCTAATGACTGCATTTTGTGTGTGTGTGTGTGTGTGTGTGTGTGTGTGTGTGTGTGTTGTGGTTCATAAATATGAATTTACAAAAATTAATGAAAATTTTTTGTGTTGTAGAAGAATAAACATAATTTTCTAAATCTGGAAGTAAAAACTTCCAGATTTAGAAAATTAAATAAAAACCATGTTGTAGAAGTATCGTGTTATATGAGGGTTTCTGCAATTTTCAAATCATGTTTGAGTGAAACAGTGTTATAGGAGGGATACCTGTATATAAAAAAGTTATTGATTGAACAAATGGTGAAGGATGGGATTGCTGGGCTGTGACCAGAACTACAAAAAAAAAAAAAAAAAAAAAAAAACTTTATTCAAAATTCTATATGTACTAAAATTTGAACTTTAAAAGTTAAAAATTATCTGATTATTGCTAAATAAATAAGATAGTTGTATAAATTTAAAATATTTAAAGAAAAATATATATTGTCCAGAAATGAATGAAATAGTACATCTTGGAAGTAAAATAAACATTAAACTCTATATAAAATATTCATTCTTTAATAAATATTTAACTAATATTATGCACAATACTTGTTAGAATAAATTCATTATTATTCTCATAAAAAAAATTAATTTAAAAATCATTAAGAATTTACTACAAATTTTAAGCTATCAATTTTTAGAATAAATTCTATTAATGGTAAAAAAATCTTGAATTGATGGAATAGTGATTCATGGAATAAATAGATTCAAATATGCTATGATATATATTTGAAGGTGACAAAACTCAAATCATATATAACTGCTAATTTTAAATATAAAATATGGTTTTAATACAAAAAGAATGCAAGATTACAATATTTCTAATTCATATAAATCATGCTAAGTAATTTGGGTATGATTGAAGTTGCATTGAGAATCAATATTAGTAATTTTCAAATCACTTTATATATTCAATATTCAGTTCTGATATCCATTTTAAATTTAATTTTCATCTTTTAACAGATTATAAATAATAATATAAAATTTATTTATCAGTTTTCAAATAAATATCTATTGCTATGTTTATAATTTTAATAAGTTAAAATTTTCTAATTATATTAAGTTATAAAAATAATATTATATTAAATAGAAAAATAATGACAGTGCACAGGTATAGCCATATGCACCACTTACGGGGTGTAACCATGCAGGGCAGTAGCTGCAGCAGCTGCTGTTAGTGGTGAGGGGTGTCTTGCGAAGGCAGTGGCGAAGGCACCCCGTGCTCGACCTCTCTGTATTGCTACACCACGCAAGGCGGCCACTGGCAAATGCAAGAGGAGACAAACACCAGACATGCATTTCATTTTTTAAGCAAGCCAATCACAAAAGTAACACTAAGGGATGCTGATATGTTAAATAAAGTACATTTAAAAGGAAAGGAAAATGGACTTTATAATAAAATTTGTTTAAAACTTCCAAGGATAATATATGTATTTTTTTTGTAACTTTTTATTTTCAAAATCATTGTAATATATATACAATGAATTGTATTTTCATATTTTTTTATGAAAATTATTTCAAAATATTTTCAATATAAATTGTTTTATATTAAAAAGTTTAATAGTGTTTAAAAAGAATATATTCTTTAATAGTGTTTAATAAGAATATATTATTGTATAGTATATTTTATAAAGTTTCTAATATTCTATTAACATTCACTTAGAAAGTACTGAAAAACTGTTAAACAAATTATTATAAAAATTAAAACAATAAAATCAAGCTTTTAAAATTAAGTAAATGTAACTGAGTTTTCTTATAAGAAAAAACTTATCTAACAATTTAAAACTAGCAATAAATAATTGTCAATTTTAACTGTTCATTTAAATTACCAGTATTCATTAATTACAAAATTAGACATATCATTTTAAAAGAAAAAATATTTTAAAAATTCAAAATAAATTGAATAATAAAAAAAAACTTTTTAATTATTGATTTAATTAAAAGCAGTGAAAAAATAAATAAATATAGTTTCATTTATTCTATTAGGGTAAAACATTTTAATCAAGAAACAAAATATGATTGAACAACAAAATTTTTGCAAGAATTTTTATTTTCAAAATATTGAAAATTTAATTAATTTTTCAAAATTATATTTAATTTTCAATATAATTATTATTTCATATTTAAAATAAACTTTGAATTTCTTATAGCAGTGGTTTCCAAACTTTCTGTCTCTGTGCCCCCTTTTTTCATAAAAACTTGGTATGCCCCCCTCATTCCATAACAGTCTAATTTTATAAACACTTTCTACTTACAGTTAATATTACAAATAATATACCACATTCTAATAAAGATCAACTTACTAAACTGCTATATTTTTCGTATTACATTTCCAACATAAGCACATCAAAGCAGTGAAAAATAACTCAATTTATTGTGAAATTACAAAAATGTTTTCGGTAAAATATTACCATCATCAGTTGCACATTTAGTTAAAAAGAACAGAACAAAGGAATAGTTTTTTTAAAAAATCCGATAGTACATTCTAAAGAGGAACATGTAAACAACTAATTTACTTTGTTTTATTTTACTTAGTTGTTTACATGTTTTCTCTTTAGAATGTACTATCGGATTTTTTAAAAATCTGTTCCTTTGTTCTGTTCTTTTTAAGTAAATGTGCAACTGATGATGGTATTTTATTACTGAAAACGTTTTTATAAATTTCGCAATAAACTGAGTTATTTTCACTGCTTTGATGTGCTTATGTTGGAAATATAAAAAAATGAAAAATAGAACATATGTTTAATTTAACATAATATTTATTCCAATGTGTAGGCTTGTTTTTCAGCACAAATTCTCTCAAATCAGATGTCATGGAAGATATCGCTACTCGCAATTCTTTTTCAATCACTAAACGAGATTGTTATTTTGTCTCTAAAATAGCTACAGCAGAAAGTTTATAGGTACATGAATATTTGTACTGTATTTATAACCCTTTTGCTGATTCATTTTTTCTTTTAGAATTTCTGCAAAAAATATCTTATTACTAGATGTATAAACATTTGCTATATATATATAAATTTCTAAAAAAATTTTATTTTCAATTCATACATAAATTCAATAGAAATTCTGCAATGAATATTTGTATTTTTATTTTTAAAAGTAAAATTCTTACATCCATATTAATAATACTCAACATAATTCATAAAACTCAAATAATTCATCTCTTGCATTTTTTATTTCTTAAATAATATGTAGATAATTGACATTAACACACACATAAACCATATTTTCTCCATCCAGAAATGGAATTTGTTCCATTTCTATTGACTGTCTTGTTGTTCAATCTATATTTGGAATCTTTATTAAAACTTTTTACCCTGAAAAGCATTTTTTACAAAATTAAATTTCTTATTTCTTATGAAGGAGAAATTATAAATATTACTATTATATTAAAATATTAATAAATTTAAGTATTCAAAAGAATATTTAAATTCATTAAACTAATATTACTGCATATTCAGTTTCAGGAATAATTCATTATTACAATTAACTTTAAAAATCATTTCCCATAATGCTATTGTAATTTAAAAAAGACAATTGATATTCTTAAAAGAAATTTTTGAATTATTATATACGATTCATCTAATTATAACTAAAATATTACACAAAACTGATCTATTAACTTAAATTTGGGCCTATGGAAAATTGTATTCTGAATTATGACAGTTTTAAATTACAACATAAATTTTAAAATGCAATCCTGTCATAAATAGGGAAATTAGTGGCTTTCTGTTGTTGGTTACTACTAGATGCAAATTTTATTATAAATTGCTTCTATAAATTTATCTGTGTAACAATGCCTTAGATCATCATCAGAGTAGGTAATTTAATCACTGCTCTTAGTAAGAAATTCTATGAACATAACTTGACAATTAAATAGGACAAAACCAAAATTGTAAAGATATGTTATAATCCTAAAGACGGTAGAATAATGGAGTTAATTGAAATTATATCAAATTAAGAATGTGATTAATAAGCAAAAAAAGTGATCTATTTCTAAAACTTGGGTTAATACTCTGCAAAATCCATAAATAACCTACATTATATGGATACTATTTCCATAATATGTTTTTATATTAATTTATACTTCTCTAATAAATGTTGTTTATTTCTTATCTAAAAAATATTTGTTTTAATTTAATTCAGCCTTATGTTCTTGCCATAGTGAATGACTATTTCAAATTTTTTAAATTTATTAAAAAAGAACAAATATTTTCATTTTATCATTATCAGTATTCTCTTGTAAGATGATGATAGTTGTAACTTCCAACTGATAATATTTACATTTCTTGGGTTAAAAATTTTTATTTTATACTGCTATATAATGCTTATTATTTGTCTACATCATGTAATGTAAGCAGTTAGTTAAGAAGCATTTTTTAAAGAATTTAGTTTTGTAGCCATTTTAGTACTGATAAATCATTTCTTTTACTTAAGACAATGTTTTGGTGATACCTATTACTAAATACATCTGATCCTTGACTTTCGTACTTAATTGGTTCCTGAAAATGTGTACGAAGGTTGAAATGTACAAAAGTAGAGCAATATAAAAAAACATAGAAAAGTGTTTTTAAAATGTATTTATTTTACAACTCACAACATAACAACACATATCCTAACTCAAGACTGAACTTGTGATGTTGGAAACTAATGATGGAGAGGAAGGGAGAGTGGCTACAAGGAAGTACATGCATTTTTGAGATACATATCAATAAAAATTTAGCTTTTAAATATGTACAAAATAATGAATTGTACAAAAGTCAAAGACCACCTATAGATAACTAGGCTGTACAATCATACACAAGAATAAAAGTAAATGCTTATAAAACACATATTTAATTTTTGAATAAAGAAATATTCATAAACTTATTATTCATTAATAAGTTTAAAAATATATTAATATTTAATCATTTCAGATATAAATATCTTTTTTAAATAAGTAATTTTGATTATTTTAGTATTGTTGTTATTATTTTTTATCAGACCATGCTTGTAAAAGTTAATAAACATAAAATTGATATTTTATTTTTGACATATACATACACAATATAGATTTTTTGATGTAATAATCATTTAATTAACATCATCTTGTTTTTTCAGTTATAACTTATATAATTATTTTTAAAATACATTATACCATTCATTTTCACTATTTAATTTTAATGTTTGCTTATTGAAATTTTATATTTTATAGAAACATATGGAAAATGAATTTGAAATTAATTTTGAATTATAAGATTTAATTATATATCTCTGAAACTGAATATATATTTTACTTTGAAAATACTAAACAATTCATAAATCTATATTTATACAAGGTGATTATTCTATCATACACATCTGGCATTCTGTGTGTAAGAAGAGTAAAAAGAGTACATTTGTTTGTTGTAAAGAGGTAAATTGTTTGGCATAAGTTGGTGTAGTACAGAAGTACTGTGTGGTAGAGATGTGCGATACAAAACAAAATATCGTATCGGCAATATTTGATACGAATTTTTATACAATATTTAATATTGCGATATTTTAGAATGATATCGAAATATCGCGATATGATATTTAGGGAAAAATACGAACAACAGTTTCCTTTAAAACTCATTTATTTGCCAGAAGTGATTAAAAATCATCAGAAATTTGATTCTATTGCTGATTTCGGCATCAAAATCGTTGAAATTAATTCAGGGCTTCCAACCTGCTTCTTTTTGCACATACCACTTGACCTGCCTTACTAAACAAACGTTCAGTAGGCACTGATGTGGGTGATATAATAAAATGCTTCATTGCAATCTTTGATAAATTTGAATAGAAAAACTTTCACTTATCCAATATTTTATTGGATCTTCATGCTGATTTAATATTGGCTGATCCAAGTAGAACAAAAACCGAAATCAATGACGAAAACAGACGGAACCGTCTGTCTAATGTTACCAGCTCGCCAATCTCAAATATCACGCCATCCTCTGTTTATTTATCAAATAAGGTGATTAATAATTATCAATTATCATTAAATTTATCGTTTAATTTCATTAGAATAATATTTAAAAATAATTTTAATAAAAGAGTTGTCTAAAGAAATCGGCTGTTATCTTTAACCAAGTCTTTAATTGATGTTATTTAACCAACAATATTATCGCAAGTATAATATCATATTGTTCGATATATCAGCGTCCAAAAAAATATCGGAATATGAAGACGAGTAAATCGACGATACATAATATATCGTATCGTATCATCCCAACTCTACTGTGTAGTACTGTAGTATAGAATCCATATACTGTACAAGACCTGACATTACAAGAGAAGTTATATTCATCAACCATGTGCTCCCATGCAAGATGGTTAAGAGGTCTCATACCTGCCTTGAAGCACTGGGTGGACATTTTCAACAACTATTAAAGACAAGTATTGTAAGCTAACATATAATTTGATGTCTGTGCCTCACTTTGTCTTTATATTAAACACATGATAACTGTGATGTGCATGATAAAATGATCATTCTGTATAAGCATTTATGTCATTATTTAATACTAATAATGATGGTACATATAACAAAGATAAATACATTTGAAAATTTTCAATTAATTTAAAAGAATTCATTAAAATAATTTTTGGATAAGATATGAATATAATTAAAAATGAATAGATAATATAAAACATAATAAGAATGAATTTTTAAGAAAAGAAGAGTGAACCCCAAGAAAAGAAACTCTTATTTCTAAGCTTTTTCAAGAGGAATTTTTTTTTCAGCAGATTCTTGTATTTTGAAAAAATCTGCAGAAAACATCCCTTCCAGAAATGATTGAAATTTACCAGCATAGTCAAAAAGTTTGTGGATTGACTGTCATGTAATTACACTGTACAGTCAATCCCAATGTACCTACAAAATCTTGTCATCAGGCCACAGGTTGGCATTGTATAGCCATCAGGATGTTGTCAGACTTACAGTGTTTGGCAACAAGAGCAGTTTATATGAGTCAGTATACAGAGGTAGTGGCAGAAACTTTCTCTACCATCCCTGAAGTCCTTATGCCCTTAAATAGAGCATTATGCACCATGGTGCATTCCCATATACTTGCCATAACATTTTCAATTTCAATGTTTCATGTGCACTTTTGCCTAATTTCTGGTAGTTTATATGTTGGCATGTTGTTAAAACTGGAACATTTTTTTGTTTGCCACTGACTCTATGCATTGAGTCATGTAAACTGCCCTCACTGCCAAACAATTGCAAGTCTAATGACATTCTGTCAACTGTATAATGTCAGATTGTTCTGTGGCCAGATGACAATATATTGAAATATATCCATTTATATTGGAATTCACAATACAGTCAAAACTTCAAAACTGGCCAAAGGCCAGTCGATGAACTTTTTGACTGTACTGAATATATTTTTCTGTCATTTAATGAATATTTCTGAATTAAATATAAAATATCTTTGTTATATATATTAATCCTTAAATGTTCTTTCATATAAATATTATTCTTTATATTAATAGTTGTTATTTAGAACATTAAGTTACTTAAATGATTTTGCTAATCATAAATAAATATAGCTCTATTCAAATTTCTATATTGAAAAACTTCTTACTTTAGATATTAAATAAAAGCAAACAATAAGCTAAATAAGTAAAATAAATCGTTTATTCAAAAACGTTTTCGGCTATCCAAGAGGCAGGCTACGTGGATAGCTAAAAACATTTTTGAATAAACGATTTATCTTACTTATTTGGCTTATTGTTTGCTTTTATTCAAATTTCTATATAATTTCCTTAGTAAATATCTTATCTGATTATTAAAAAACTCACACTGTATAACAATTTTAGAATTTTATAAGCTTTTATAATTCAACCCTTTCTTGCTATTCAATATCCAATGATCTTGAATAAAATATTCAATTTGCATAACTATTTAATTATTAAATAATTACTGTATTTTTTATTTAATTGAATTGTATTTGTAACAATTATTTTTTAGTTTAACAATTTTTTATTAAAATATAAATAATCAATGCTATCAGATTTATTTATTTGTTTTTTTTTTTCTTTATTGTTGAAATATAAATTTTAAACATAAACAGAATATTTAAAATTTTAATGACATACTACTGATCAAAGTTGTACCTTGCTTAAAAAAATACAAAATACAATTTAAAACTATTTATCATGTTCTGCAAATCTTTTATTAAATCTTACAACATTTCTACTAAACATTGCTAAAACTTGATTACCAGTCATATATCATCAATTAACAATATCATTACTATAGTCAAATGATGATACTGTTAATAATAATTCAACATAATAATAATTTAACAAAGCATTTTGCAGATAAAATGCACAGGATTGTAATTTTTAATTTACTCAATTATTTCATAATATTTAGTAACAGATTTTAGTATTCTAATTATTTATAATTTACTTTCAACTAATTAATTTATAATATTTATTCAAAATTTTCTACATCTTTAATGATATATTTCTGAAATATGATGAAGATTTCAGTAACAGCTAAACATATTTCAGCAGTTTAACAATTAAAATTTTTCTAAATTATTGGTAATTAATCTTTAATGCTCTGATTGATGAATTTATTTTGTTAATATTATTATTTTGTTTTAATATTCAGTGCTTATCATTTACTATATATATATATTATATAATATGATTTCATTTAAAATTGCAACTTTTGGAACTGAAGACTAATTAGAAAATTTACATTGAAATTAATTTTACGTGAATTTTTCTTCTAAAAATTTTATGTAATGAACTGTTTTCAAAGAATACCATATATTTTTACAAAATAATTCAAACAAAGTTATTAAATTAATAACAAAGTTTTTTATTCTTTACAAAGTTAAGTTTGATATTCCTTACTATATATGAATGATAAAATAATTCAGAAATAGAAATAATTGCAGAAGTGGATTTATATATTATTGATCATTAGTAAAATTCAAAGTTCAAAGTTCATTTTAATGTCATTGAAATATATCTCATAATTATCATTATAGTTCCAATTAGAAATTTTTAGGCCATAATTTTAATTAAACCAGACCTAACTTTAATGAATATATCCATTTTTTTATGATATATATAAAATAAAAAATTTTCAGATCTTACAGTGTTGTAGATTTTCATATGTTTGGCAATGCAGCACAGAGCAAATATATTTTAATATTAATGTTCAAAAAAATATATTTTAATAACCTAGAAGATCTAATTTAGTACAGATTACTAATCTTAAAATTTAGAAAGTAACTGTAAAGAATATCTGTTTGTCTGAACAAACCAATTATTATTTTTTGATAGAGAAATAAAGAAGAAATTAGGAACTAAGGAAGAGACAGAACAAGTCATGACTAACGAACAAGCCCCCACTCCAGACCAACAAACGACTCCACAATATGAAACTATACCAGATTCCATGAGAGGTCTAAGAACGATAAGGAACATAATAAGGAAAACGAAAACAAAGCCAGCTTTCAGAAGAGGACCAACGGTATTCCAAGCGTTAAAAAACATCAAAGATAAATATAACCCAGGACAAGAAACAGGGGTCTATAGAATACCTTTGAACAATAACAACACAGATACTGCAGAGGTTTACATAGGTGCCATGAGAAGAAACCTCAACGACAGAATTGAAGAGCACAAAAGAGACATTAAACAAGATAAATTGACAACAGCGCTGTCAACATCAATTGGATGGGAGCCAAAGTAATACAAAAAGTCAATGATCCGGTAGAACTTAGTACTGCAGAAAAAGTGAACATTTATAGGAGAAGCCAAATAGAAAATGTTATTAATGACAGGGAGAAAGAGGCGATCTCTGATGCTTGGAAGTATGCATTAAGGAAATAGTATTTACTAAACAGAAAGCATTGAATGCAAATATCCGTTTGCAAAGGACATTTTTATTTTTATTTTACTTTATTTGTTTTTGCAATTCTTAATCCCCAATTTTCAATTTAATTCTTGTTTTTTGTTTTATCTATGCATTAACGTGTTTAAAAAAATCTAGTTGATTTTTTGTTATCTTAATAATTATTTGTAATAATTTTTTACTCTAATTTTTAGCCCAGGTAAGTAGCAAGAAATACTAAATTATTTTTCTTATATCTATCTATTTTTCTTATATCTTTTATTTATATTAAATCGGTATGTTCTAAAATCAAATTATAACCGCTAGAACGAAGTTGTTCTTAGAATGCCTACAGTTAGAAACAACTTAAACTTAGAGAGTTGAAGATGAATATTGTATAGTCGAAAACATTCCTCACTTGTTAACCCTTTAAGAACTGCTATAAAGTGCTGTGATCTATTTCATTTTTAGTTATAAGCCTGGGAAAGCAGTATTATGTTTGATTATTTTTTGATAAAACTTAAATATTAAGTTACTGAAATATTTTCAACTTCCTAAAAGAAATAATTAACTCCTTGATTAATAAAATATTAAATTCTATTGATTGAATGATAACATATTTATCTATTAATTATTTATGGAATAAAATAACATCTGTTTTAATCTGTTTATAAACCATATATTATATTAATTCTTATTGTAAGCTATCAAATGCAATTTAATGCAAATTAGTAAAGTTTAAATGATAATATAATCATCTAAAAATATTAGAATTTAATAAATACAGGGTGTTCGAAAGATATCTTTACACTTTTAAAAAATTATTAAAAAGATACAAAGAAGGATGTGCACTTACAATTTTTTGCATTCAATATAGAAAGTATCAAAGTTTTTTAAATGAAGTGGACACTATATGGCACCCTTGACGGCGCCAAATATAGATCTCTTCTCAAAGTGGCTTCATCGCAGGAAATGGCGCAAGTTGTAGTGTGATTTATCGAATTAAAATCTGCAACGCAGGTAAAACGTAAATTTTGGACTGCATATGATTGAAATCCGCCTTCAAGACCAACAATTTATGAATGGCATAAGAGATTTATTACAACAGGTAGCGTTTTACCAAAAGTGAAATCTGTTCAGCCTAGCAGAAGCTCCGATGATGATGAATAAATTCATGAATCTTTTCATCGTAGTCCTTGTAAATCGATTTGTTTGGTGGCCCGTCAATTACAAATACCTAGATCAACTGTGTATGATCTAGTGTTGAAAAATTGAATTACAGTGGCCATCGGGACTGTCGATTCTGTAATGCTTCACAGAACCTTGCTTGAAATCTCTTGCTAACTCGATGTGTTGCGTGCAACTAATGATGCACATATTGAAATGTTGTAAGAATTGTCAAAAAAAACTTTGATACTTTCTTTATTGAATAAAAAAAACCTTAAGTACATATCTTTCTTTGTTTTGTTGTAATGATTTTCTAAAAGTGTAAAAATACTTTTCAGACACCCTGTATTATAACTCTCTATTGACAATTTAGATTTCAAATTCAGACACATAAGTAAAAAGCTTGATTTAGATTATTTAAAAATATCAAAGAAATAAAAATCATGTACAATAATATCTCGACTTATGCTACCCCGACTTACACGAACTTGGAGTTATGTGGTTCTTGATTATTTCGTTTGGCAACACTGATACATGCTATCTTGCTGTGATATACATTGCATGCATTTCGTGCAAACTCTATGTGCATGATTGCGATTCTACGATTGACGAAAGTTAAGATTGTTTTGTTATGTTTTCTAAATCCTTAAAAAGCGATGTCATTCAAACGAAGTAAATCTAATTCTCCTGCACCTGATAAGAAAAGGATTATAAGACCTTTGGAATGTAAACATAACACTATCAAGGATTTTGATAACAGAATGAGAATTTGTGAATTGGCAAAGAAGTTTGAGCTACCAGAATCCACAGTAGAACAATCATAATAGATAACGAAAAAATTCTTGATATGGTGAGAAATGCTCAATCCTTGAACTCAAGCATAATTAGTAAATGTCATGGTATTATTGCTGATATGGAAAAAATGATGAAATTATGGTGTGATAATTAAGTAAAAGTGAATAATTTTTTATGTAACTCATTTATTTTTTTAATATTTTGTATTAATATGTATAAAGAACTGCAATTTTATTAAATATTTTTCTTCTAAACTAGTGTTTTTGTTAGACCTTTGTCCCAATTAAACCAAATTCATATGTATTTATGTGCAAAGTTATACCCCAAATTATGTGAATTCAAGCGATTTTCGTCAGTCCCACCTATTGCGTAACTTCGGGGTATTACTGTACTGAAAAAAAGATGCAATAAAAATTATATTTGGTGCCTTTATACATACAAATAAGTACATTTATTTGTTTTCTGCTTGCAGAACAAAAATTTTTTACAACATTGACATAATGCCTTTCTTAAAATTTAATTAAGAATTAAAAATTTTGTATTTCAACAATTTTACTATAAAATTGTTTCAATATATCAACACTAAACAATAATGAAAATATACTTTTTTTAAATGATAACACAGAAATTAATGTGCAACATATCTCATCTCTAATTTTGTTATACTTTATAATTATAAATTACATGATATTATTTTAAAATTTTTTCAAATTTTATAATTTTAAATCATGATAAATTTTCAAGACAATTAAAAAAATTTACATCATACAAATTTTAAAACATGTGAAAATAAATTTTAAGATACATGTTTTATATGAGAAATGATTTAAAAATACAGTGGATAATCGGTTAACAAACAGTTCGGATAACGAACACTTTTTCGAAAGATTTTGCTTAACAAACACATGTTTGGATAACGAACACCTCACAGAACAAACTGTGGGACCCGCAAATTGACGGAATGACAGGTCAGCCAGATGGCTGTGTGGTAAAGCTGTGGCTTAACATTCTGGAGGATCTGGGGGTCTCATTCCTCCAATTTTTCAGGAGGGATTTGGGCCCGGCCCGTTGAAACCTATCCTTCAATCTTCCAGTTGACACCATCATGGGTGTTGGTCAGCCTGTGATGATGGCGGCTCTACCAGATAAAAATATTCCATGAGGATATTTCGGCTTAACTAATCTAATTGGAATGACTACTTAGGCTTTGCACACTCGTGGACTTATGGGTAAGGATGGAAGAAAAGTAGTTTTCCCAATGTGTTTGTGGACTTATGGGTAAGGATGGAAGAACAGTAGATTTTTCCCAATTAAAATGAACTCTGAGACTAAGTAAAACAAATCAAAGATTTATTAAAGAAGATATGAGAGATTTTACATTTTTTTGGTCTTAGAATGAAACCCATACCAGGTTGAGGTCAATAGGTTTGAGGATCTCTACCACAACAATGCTATTAATCACTTCCGAAAAATCCTGAAGGAGAGAGAAAAGCAATCGATATCGGACAGATTCTTTATCAGAAAATAAACATATAGATGAAAATGCAAGACTATGTATGTATATATTATTGTTATTACATATAAATAAACATAGTAAGAAATTATATACTTTTTTATTTATGTTTTTTTGGGTCTCCGGAACAAATTAATCAAATTCCCATAAAAACCTATGGTAAATCGATGATCGGTTAACGAACAATTCGGATAACGAACATTGTCTTGGAATGGATTATGTTCGTTAACCGATCACCCACTGTAATTGATAGCTGTTATGATTAAATAAAATATTGATTATTATTAAAACTTGGTCCCTTCATATTTGAATCTAAAAGCAAATGCATTAATGAATGACAGCTTCAAAAATTCCAACTTGTTATTTTAGAAAAGATATATACTGCAATTATAAATTCTTCAATATTTAAGAAAAATATTTTATAATATTGTTATATCAGTTTGATATTTATGAGACAAGAAAAATAAATTTTTCAAATTCTGATAACTATAACAACTCCAAAATACAAATGATATGTATAAATTTGAATGCTACCATTCAGCATCACCAACAGCTTTTTGAAAAACATAGTCCTTTCCTTTCAAATTCATTATTCCATCTTTTAAATGAAACTTCCATCTATTTTTGCTTCGAGTTATCTATAAATATAAAAAGTTACAAATTCTGATTAGTTTTATGTTATAAAAATAACTTCTATATAATTATTTAGCTTGATTTCTGTATATAATTATAATAATTTTCATTTTGATAACTGATTTTAAATATTTAGCTATGATTTCTGTATACCAGGGGTGGCCAAACTTCATGTCACTACGAGCCACATAGGAGAATCTCAAATATTTGCAAGCCGCATTTTCTTTCTAGATCAATGAGAGAAAACAGATGATTCTGCATCATCAGTTTTTCGGATAACCTTAACAATAATTTCAAAAATTAGTTATTTCACACGCATTTATTTTGTATAAATGCATCCTACTTTTTACAATAGATAAACAAATTATAGATATATTATTTTTTAGCTTAAATAAATATTTAATTCATATTAACTATTGACTTTCATGGTATGGAGCCACATTGAAGGTACCAAAGAGCTGCAAGTGGCTCAGGGGCCGCAGTTTGGCCACCTCTGGTATATACACTTAACCCTTGATTTGCACTGTATTGGAATTGCACAATTTTGATTTTGCATGGTTGGAAAAATATAATAAATGTTGGTTTTATACAATAAAATTTTGATTTAACACAGTTAAAGAATAGCAAAAATAATGTGTGTTTTTATTAAAAAGTCAGGTAGTCACCCCATAAATAACATCATCATCAGTTGTTGCTCCATCAATATTAGCAAGTAACCTCTATCTATATGCAATACTATATATACATGATCATTTATATAATCTTTAGGTTTTACATAACATTCAATTATGAAAACTGGCATTTGACATATACATATAATATATAAACAATGTATAAATAATAAAAATAAACAATCATGTTAATCTTTCAAATAAATTATCTTTCATTAATTAAGCATGATATCTGGCAACATTTAAGCCTATCCATTTGCAATTTATTTTCCAATTCTGAAAATCTCTTTGGAAAATGAATTACAAAAAAATTCTGAGAAAGAAGAAAAAAGAGTTAGCAGTAGCAGTGATAATTTTCAACTGAAAAGAAAGGAATTGTTTTTATATTAACAAGCAAAGAAAATATAGAAAATATATTTTCATAAATTTTGAAGATTTCACACATTCATTCATTTTTTACTGTGCCATTTATCATCCTTAAAATTTTGTTATGTATTTATAAGTAAAAATGAAGTGTTGAATTCATTTTTAAAAATATGTAAATTCAATTTAAAATTTAAATTATTTAATTGAGTGTCACAGAACTTATCCCTCCATTTTCTATACAAATGTTAGTCTCAAATTGCACAATTTTCACTTGCACAGTATTTTTGCAGAACCAACCTACTGTGTTAGACATAATTATAATAATTTCAATTTTGATTACTGATTTAGCTACAAAATAGAATAAAAATGAACAAATGTTAAATTTTATAAATGATATATAGAAAATATGAATAATTAAGGAATTTATTCATCACAGTTTATAACAACAAATATTATTATTTCTATTTGAAATTGACCATAAAATTAGATATATATTAAAAAATATTGCTCAGAAAAAACTTTATTGAAACATTAATTTTATAATAATTAAGGCTTAAATCATATTATATACTTTATTCATAATAAAATTGATTCTTATGACAATATTATCATTACAATATATTTTGATTAAAAATATTCTTATAAATAAATTGCAAATATCAAAATATTACCAATTTCAAGTTATTTCTGAAATTGATAATACAGTAATACCCCGACTTATGCGAAATCGAAGTTACACGGTTCTTGATTTTTTCGTTTGGCAACACTGCTGCACGTTATCCTGCTGTGATAAGCATTGCATGCATTTCTTGCCAACTCTATGTGCACGATTATGATTCTACGATCGTCAAAAGTTAAGATTGTTTTGTTATATGTTTTCTAAACCCTTAAAAAAACTTATCGATCCAAATGAAGTAAATCTGATTCTCCTGCATCTATAGTCTATTTTGAGATAACCTGACAGTAAATCACTACCATTGCTGTGGGTATTTCTACACAAAGCAAAATAGTCCTTATTAGTTAAATTTAATATTATCCTATAATTTGTTGTTTTGGGTAATAAAATATCGAAATAGTAAATTATTGGGATGATTTAAAAACATATATTTTAAAATCACGTGACAAAATTTAATGAAATATTGTTGTTGTTTACAAATCGCATATGAATACAGTGTTTCCTTTGTTGGTTCGGCTGTCAGGTTATCTCGAAATGGACTATAGTAAGGAAAGGATTATGATATCTTTGGAATGTAAACTTAACATTATCAAGAATTTGATAACAGAATACTTGTATTCTATCTTAGTTCATAAATATATATCATTTATCTTCACAATATAAATGCTTCAGGACTGGGGAGCTGGAGCTGGAGTCGGAGTCAAAACTTACCTGTAAAACATTATCAATATAATTTGCAGAAATTTGATGAATAATTAATAAAAAATGTATATATAATATTTTAAAATCATTACTCACATCATTACTGCAGTCATGACCACTCGACCAGATCCTCTTAAAATAGCCTCTCTTTTCTAGAAAATAAATAAATAAATATTTTATCATTACACTATTTAAAAGCTGTTGAAAATCTTTATTATTCATTTATAAAATGTCCCTTATTATAACTGATAACAATTTCTATCATTTACCATAAATTTATTGAAAACTTTTTTATGAAGATTGGAAACTGAAATACATTTTGGAATATTTAAAAAATAAACATTTTTCATGTAATTCATATTTAAAATCTTGTATTCTATCTTAGTTCATAAATATATATCATTTCATATCATTTATCTTCACAATATAAATGCTTCAGGACTGGGGAGCTGGAGCTGGAGTCGGAGCCTGGAGCCATAGAGCCAGGAAGTTTTGGAGGAGCCAGAGTTGGAGCCAGAGCTAGATCATATTCAGTGGAGCAAGAGCTGGAGTCAGTGCCATTAAAATTTCTGCTGGCTCCAGCTCCTAACCATCTACCATATATACTCAAATATAAGCCAGACCCCCGACTTTAGAGTTTGAAAATCGATAAAAATGCATAACCCATGTATAAGCCTATCCCAACTTTAGCACTTAAAATTCGATAAAACTTTGAAATCCATAAGTTAGGTGATCTTTGATTTTTAATTACTGATATATTAATGCCATTTGCCAAAATAAATATTTTATTGAAAATTTAATAAATTATCAATAATACAAACATCTATATATCAATTTAAAAGGTAAATGATGATGTGATAGTAAGATAAGTGATGTTTTCAGAATAGCGGACATACCAAAAAAAACTTTTATGGTGATAGAGCCAGAGCTGGAGCTAAAGCCTTAGTTTTAAAACAATGATTCCAGAGCTAGAACTGGAGTCACAACTGTAATATACTGTGGCTCTGGAGCCGGTGCTGGAGCCTAACCTATTTCAAATTAACTCCCAGCCCTGCTTCACTTATGATATTAGCCATGTTCATATACTCAAAAGTTTAGTAAATAGTACAATTTGTTTCCTACATCTTAAAAGATATAGATAAGAAATTGTATTATTTACTAAACTTTTTAAAATATTTTGGTGATAGATTTTTTTCCCCTGATTTATTTTATTAACAGTTTCAATCTAGGTCAATATTAGATAACTGTTGGGAAAATCCTAGTGCATCAGAATTCTAGAAAATCTATTATTTATAAAAACAACAAAGACTTCAACCATATTAAAAATTTCACTAGAAAAACAGATTCCTATAGAATCTAGTAATCATTTCTATCAAAGAACCAGCAAGAAGACTGTCTATTAAAATGCCTATTGGGACTGATTGCATATAGATGTCACTATCAAAGATGAAATTGAATAAAATATATGTTAAACAGTATATTTCAAATAAAATTTCAATACATATGTCAAAAATTTCAAGAATATTCTACATAAAAGTATGGTAGCTGATTCTAAACTAATAGAGGGATAAAAATTATTACAGCCCATAAACTAATATTTTTGTAAAAGATTCTAAAAACTATATCAAAGAGAACATATTTATAATCCATTAATTTATTATTACATCATTTAGTAGTCTCTTATTCTAAATGAAAATCTGTCATGTATACTAGTTATACATCTATAAAACAAATACTTTTTTGCAGTACATCTAGCTAGTTTGATTAGTATTAGTAGTAGTATATCATTATGTATACTGTTATGTATATTTATTCCATGTTTATTTTTAAATAAAAATTCTTTTATCATATTTTAACTGATTCTATCATCAATATATGTAAGTATATACTGTACATCTGTTCTTAAATTAATATTTTTATATATAATATTTAAATATTAGGTAATGCATGCAAAGAATTGCAAGTATACAAGACAGTACTTCTTCTTTACACTAGGAGATCCTTTCACAGCTTAGATACACATGTTTACATATTCCTAATAAATATCTATTTTTTAATTCTATAATTAACTAGTTAATTAAAATTCATGAATTGTTTATATGATCTTTCCATTATTTGATTTTGCATCTTTTTTTTTTAAATTTATCAATTTAAGATTTATTGAAAATGATTGTTACCATTTCATTATTATTGAGGTATTTATATATTTTAGGGCAATATCTTGCATAAATATTATTAGATCTAAATGAAAGTTAGACATTTATTATGACTTATAAAAAACTAAGCCTATCGAAAATAATTAATATTGGATCATATGTGACTAGATATCTGCTATCAAAATAACATCTCATGTAAATATTATCAGATTAGAATAAAATTCATTTAACAAAAACACAATGTTCAAAGTTCACTGCTTAATTGATAATGATACAATAGAACAAAAATTTCCTTTTTGTTTACTATATTCTCTTGATCCATTTTCTTATTGTATGCTCATTGAGGATGACTATGTATTAGTTGAAAGTACTCTGATATTTTGATTAAATGTTATTTAAATTACTGCTAATTAAGTATTTGTTCTTTTTCTTTCTAGTAATTTATGTATAAAAGTAAACTCTAAGCTAAATAAGTAAAATAAACTATTTATTCAAAAACATTTTTGGCTATCTATGTAACCTGCTTCAGCCAAAAATGTTTTTGAATAAACAGTTTATCTTACTTATTTGGCTTATAGTTACTTTTATTTAGAATTTAAAGTAAGAACACAAACTTACAATCTAAACTCAAGGGAATTTTAATCCAAATGAACCTGATAAATTTGCCAAATTTAAAGACTGTAAACAGATTTTAATCACCGTAAATCGCCATTTCAAGTCTTTATTCAAGTTTTCATCATCATCATTTATTCACATAAATTTACAAAAGTGAATAGAGAAACATTCTGTTTCCTTTTGTAATCAGAGAAATCTGCAAGACTGGGTGATTGGCCCTAGTGATGCCCCCTTTTAGTTTAATTTGTATAATTATTCTAAATTATTTCAAATTAAAATTTCCGTTGTGTGTCTCAAGGGTTAAATTTGGCAAGTTTATCAGGTTCATTTGGATTAAAATTCCCTTGAAGTTTGGACTGTAAGTTTGTGTTGTAATGATTGTGCCGGTCTATGTGTTGCCTGGCTAGTGCCATTGAGGGCCTGTGGCTAGATTTAGCCCGGTCAGGAATAGATCTATTGACAAAGTCCGATGCCGGTAATCTAAAAGTTAGTTCAAATCAATATAACTGCCTGAAGAATCAATCCGCTCATTGGTCTCTGTGGTCTAGTGGTATGATGTTGGGACAGTAGCCCAAAGGTCCCTGGTTTGATCCCGGGCTGAGGCGGATTTTTTCATCTTCAGGTAAATTAGTTAAAATTCTAGTTTAATTAGTAATTAATAGATGGCGCCACTCGTTGGCTTTGTAATTTGTATAATTATTCTAAATTATTTAGAATTAAAATTTCCGTTGTGTGTCTCAAGGGTTAAATTTGGCAAGTTTTCAGGTTCATTTGGGATTAAAGTAAGAAGTCTTACATTATAATTCATGTATATTATTATGCTAAAAATAATCAAAATTAATTCGTTATTATTGTTTAATAAGCAAATCGATTTTGAATTATTTTTAGCATAAATAATCTTCTAGCAGATCTCAATGACAGATATGAATTTCATTCAAACATGATAAACATTTACCTGAGATGCATTTTGATAGCAGATGTTCATTCACATATAATTCAATTTCAATAAGTTTTGTTCCCTAGAAAAGTCCCTGCTAATGATATACAGTAATACCCTGACTTACGTGAACTTGGAGTTATGCAGTTCTTGATTTTTTCATTTGGCAACACTGCTGAACACTATCTTGCTGTAATATGCATTGCGCATGTTTTGCGCGAACTCTATGTGCATGATTAGTATTCTATGATCGATGAAAGTTAAGATTACAGTAGGCGCTCTCTTAACCGGCCGCGGTTTAACCGGCCATTCAGCTAACAAACTGACTCATACGGCAGTCACCACCTGTCACAACGTGTTTGTCTCTACCCTCCAGGTATTTATTAATTGCTCTATTTATTTGAGCAGTGGACGTTGTTATTGCTTTGTGTAAGCAGTGTACATGGTTATTTCTACTCAGTTACTGTAATTCAGTTTGTGAAAAAATTTTATTTGGAAAAATGAGCAAGTTTGCTTAAATTAAAATATAGTGATTCAGTGGTATTAGATGTTCTGTGATTTTTTCCTGCTTATCTTGTGATGTATATATGTATTGTATTCCATATAGTATACTGTATATGTAATTCGGTTTAACTGGCCATTTCATTATCCGGCCAAGGGTTCAGTCCCATGGTGACCGGTTAAGAGGGCGCCTACTATATTTTGTTATATATTTTCTAAACCATTAAAAAACCATGTCATCCAAACGAAGTAAATCTGATTCTCCTGCACCTAGTAAGAAAAGAATTATGATATCTTTTGGAATGTAAACTTAACATTATCAAGGATTTTGATAACAGGATGAAAATTTGTGAATTGGCAAAAAAGTTTGAGTTACTAGAATCCACAGTAAGAACAATCATAAAAGATGAAAGAATTCTCAATAGAGTGAAAAATGCTCAATCCTTAAACTCAAGTACAATTCATAAACGTTATGGTATTATTGCTGAGACGGAAAAAATGCTGAAATTATGGTGTGATAACTAAGTAAAAGTGAATAATTTTTTACCTAACTCATTTATTTTTTTAATATTTTGTATTAATATGTATAAAGAACTGCAATTTTATTAAATATTTTTCTTCTAAACTAGTGTTTTTGTTAGTTCTTGATCGCAATTAAGCCAAATTTATATATATTTATATGCAAAGTTGTACCCTGACTTACGCGATTTTCGTCAGTCCCATCTATCGTGTAACTTTAGGGTATTACTATATATATAAATTTCATTCAAATTAGGTAATACTTATGCAAGATATTGTCCCAAAATATGTAAATATCTTTTCTTTTAGTTTGTAAATAATTAATCATAATCCATTTTACTAGGGGATTTACGATTTACAATTCAAATAATCCTAAACTAGCCAAATTAAAGGAAATTAATTTGGCTAGTTTAGGATTATTTGAAGGGAAATTAGTAAAAATTAAAGTTCAATTATTAAATAATAGATGGTGCCACCTTAGCCTATGACTTATGCGATTTTCATCGGTCCACACCTATCGCGTAACTTTGAGGTATTATTTGCAAAATGAAGATACAATATAAACTAGGAATAAATCAATACTAGTCATGAGTTACAAGTTTGATTTAGTGAAAAAGAATTATTATGATAATATCAATATAAAAAGAAGGAAAAATTATACTGCATAATTTGAATAAATAATTTTTTTGTAAAAAATAAGTGTTACAATATAATAATTTTGTGTTAATACCATATTTTTTGTGTAGATGTTTGCATTATGTATGTAACATATATTATTATTATAATTTAATTATTTTCATATGTTAAAACTATAATATGAATTAGCATCTTATGTATGTATTATTTTTATCTTTAATAAAAAATGAAAAATTTATTCAAAACTTAAAAATGTTCATTATTCCTAAAAAAAAAAACATATTTTTATACTACTTTGTTGAAAATAATGATTAAAAATATTTTTTTTAAATATTAAACATAAAAATCCTATTTAATTGTTGTATACAAGGGATGTTTGAAAAGTTCAGAGCCTAACATAGAGAGGGGACTTGAGTCAGTGTTTATTTTCTCCATATTGATGTTTGATCTCCTGTATAATAAAAAATTTCAGTTCAATCTGTCAAATAATTTTCAAGTCTAACAAGGGAGCAGACAGAGTTGCAGAGCTCAGATTTCGATGAAATGTGGCAGGTTGATAGATTATGGCAAGACATTAATATATGCAAAAAATTGGAACCTAAGGGTCACGCTCTGCATTCTTTTATATCAATTAAAATCTAAATAATTCGTCACTTCCGCTGATGCAACATGCGCATCACATGACACTGGTCGCTCGCGATGCTTGTTTGGTGACGGCGACCGTTTATTATATTATTATTATTTTAATGAAAGTATATTAAATAAAATAATGTACTGTACCTACATTATTAATATCATTAATTTATTAGTTCGGTATAGGTTCTGAATTCGTAATCAATTTTGACCAATCTGACTTTCAGAAAGAACTCGTAGGTAATTGTACCTTAGTCTGTATGTCGAAAAGGAAATTTACGCTATAGTTCAATCAAAAAACATGACTATTCACAGCTATACAATCATGCCTATGATTTCTCTATCGGGCAAAATTTACTCGCCATTATTCATATGTTTACAAGAACCTGTATTGCCTTTAAGTTCTACAGTTATGGCAGCTATGTTCACATCTGAAAATATTGTCATCTCTTATAATAGTAGCGGAAACTGAAAAAAAGCACTAATTAAGCAAAAAGAGAAAAATATAAAGAATAGCTATTTGAAGATTAATAATGGATTATAGAAATTTCATCAATAATAGTCACTTAATTATGTTTTTCTTATATAATTAGCAGATTATTATGTAATATTTAAAAATAAATATTTCTGCCAAATTTTTTTGACTATGGTTTTATATTTCATCATCATTATTTTTGTTTTTAGTTTTATTTTCATCCATTTTTTACCATGAATATAATTTTTAATAAAATGTATAGATTCTTAAGAAAACACTAAATTATCATCAATGTTTGATGAAAATAATACTCTCTTTGAGTGTTGTCTACATAATATTAATATATTGATATTTAAATAAACAAACAAATATAATCTTAAATGGAAAACAGCATGAAAGAAATCTAGTTAGAATAATATTAAATTAAAACAATAACTAAGAATATATAAACTGAATTCCAAGAACACTGAAATGTAAAATTTCTCTATTGTTTTTATCAATCTCACTCCTATACATTATTATGAAATATTATAAATTTATCTTAAAGAAAAATTAAACTCAAGAGAAAAATAAATTTATTTAGTGCTTTTGACAAACAAATCTATTTTCAAAGCAATAGAAATAGAATAATAAATTCAAATGAAATTCAAAATTAAAATATGAATAATAAACTAATTAAAATATTTACATATATATGATATTTATATAAATAAATGTAGACATATGAATAATGTATACAGTATCATATATAAACAGTATACCATATTTTATGAATTAATGGTAAAAAATAAGAAGTAAATAAATTAAAAAAAATAATAATAATAATAAAACAACAAAATATCTAATTATTTTTTCCTATTCATGTATCCAGAGTCTATGTTTTGTGAGATGGGATAAACTTTCATAGAGTGAGTAATGTGTGTATATTTCAGTGATTGATTAATTCAGCATTTCCCAAACTATGTTCCGTGGAAGATCTACAAGTGTTCTGTAAAAAATTATGAAAATTAATATGTCTCATATGATTTAATTAAAATACTATGTCAAGTTTAAAACTGGAGTCGCTAGTTTATTTTACATAATTACAATTTGATAAAAATGTTTGTTTTGCCTAATTTATTTATTTTTATTAATATCTACCTATGCTATAAAATAATAAAAGTGTTCCGTAAAAATTTCAAGATTTGTGAAGTGTTCCATCATAAAAAAGTTTGGGAAATGCTGGATTAATTACCTGATAATGCAATTGATTTTCTAAAAGAGCTAAATGAACTTATTTTTATGTTTAAATTGATTATTTTAGAGCTAGATTTATAGTCTATTATGTTCAAGAAAAAATTATATTCTAATAATATTCTTACAAAAGATTTATATATAGTATATCTTAAAATTCCAAAAATTAATTACAGGCAAAATATAATATTTAGAAAGCCTTTTATAAGAATTAATTATTAAGATCTAAGGAACATTTAACAAATAAAATAATTAACATTTTTTTTAAATAAAAAATTTTTAAATTTAAAAAAACTTGTGGATTAAAAATTTGGATGCTAAATCCAAATCTGGTCTATTATATATAACTTTTACTTATCAAAATAAGACATCTTAATTATTTTAAACTTCCTCTTTTATGATCTCAAAACAAATTATTTTTAGAAAGCATTAATTTTTTTGCACTATACAATATATATATATATATGATAGATGGAAATATGGTTTTTCTTGCATTAAATAAACTTCAAAAAATCAATGGATATTGAATTTAGATTGGATTGAATTAATAGATTAAAAGCTTTTAATAAATTATAGGTTTACATAATACTTATTAGGAATTTTAAAATTAAAACATTTTTTTTTAAATCAACACATTTTTAATTATGGCAGGAAAAGCACTTTATTCTAGATAAACAAATACCATATCTTAATAAATTTTAAGAATTTTTTATTTTCAATTCTATTCTTAAAAGAATAAAAATAAAGAAAATATTTTTTGCCTTTTTTTAAAGTGCTTTTTTTACATTTGAGTTATAAAAAAAAAAAATTTTTTCTTATATTCATGTTTTTGATAGCCTTATATTTAACTTAATATAATAAATGCTTCAATTGATTATTAGTATCAATATAAACAATTGATGATAATAATCAATGAAAAATATAATTACTATTTATTGGCATTTCACTTGTAGTTTCAATATATAAATGAATGATGCATAGCACAATTTTAAGTGAAAAAACTTAATTTATTAAAGAATTAAAGTGCTTTCAGCTTTAAATAAATTAAGTTTTTCACTTAAAATTGGGCTGTGCATCATTCATTTATATATTGTCAATGAAAAACTTACTATTAAATATAAGCATATAAAAATTATTTTTACATCTTTTATTATATAAACTTATAAATACATATAGTGATTTTCATGTATACTGTTAATGAATATAAAGTAATGGCCATTATAAAAAAACTGACACTCATATATATAGCTAATTTTCAATTGCGTTTTAGTAATTTAAAAGTTTAAGAAAAAAAACTAGAAAATATAGAAAACAATGTACATTAAAATATAGTAAATTTATGTTAAATGCAAGTAAAGTAAATTCATAGAAAATATCTAATACAGTCAATTCCACTTAATTGAGCCAAATCTCAAAGAACGGAAACCAAACTAATAAACTAATACATAATTTAAACAGTAGCAGAAAAGGAATTTAACAATTTTTGATATATTTTATGGATTTTTCGAAAGTATGTCAACACTGCATATATTATTATTTGGCAACATTAGCATGATGTGAATCAGTTATCTATCGTCATGCGTCTGGCAAGTATGTGTCTGCTTGAGAGTATACTGTTATTATATACTGTATCTAGCGATATTCATTTATAGTGTTGATTTTATTTAAAACTTTTAAATCTTTGCCAAGATTCCAAGAAATGATTTTACACTTTCAAGTAAAATTGCTTTGCTGGATAAAATTAAAAAAGCACTATTTAAAATAAAGCTATCGTAGACTCGCTGATATAACTGGTGTACCAAAATCAAAAGGCCGTTGTAGACTTGCTGTATAACTGGTGTACCAAAATCTACCATAGTGCGTGTCTCCTACAACAAGAAAATCAACTGAGTGAGGAGTGGGCATTACAGAAAAAATTCTAGGAATATCCAAAAGAAAGCATGGATGGGATGGAAAAAATTCAGAAGTCGAAGAAGCATTAGATCAATTGTTTTTCTATAGTTAGCGAGTGAGGTGTGAATATCAGCAGCCCAGGGTGAAGTCAGAAGAGATCACTAAAAAGCTCATAATTAGGTACCTATTTTAATAAAGCATTAAAATAGGTACCTAATAATTATTTTTTTACCTACGTATTACATATTTTATTTTAGAATTTATTTTAGTTTGTTTAATTGGGCAGCATTTAATTGGACTGAAATGGATTAGTCCAAATGTGTATCAGAATCAACTGTATATATATTAAATATATTTATAAAATTTAATAATCTTTGGATGAAGCTGGTTAGAGAATTCAATCAAAATGATATCATACAAAAATATTTATTTCATTTACCATCAGCTTCAGATATCAATGACTATACTATTTGATTTTGTTATAAATTGAAGATATTTGTGTTTTTTAGATACTTTCTGCTAAATTTTATTAATGCCAAAATTTAAATTAGAAAATTTTAGTTGATATAGTTTATAAATTAATCATTTTAATAATGGTTTAATACAATAAATAAATATGCATCTTGTATTAAAAACAATTTCAAGTCATAACTGATAACAAGTACAGTCAAACCTTGGTTCACAAACTTAATTCATTCCTGAAGGTCATTTGTAAACCAAAATGTTCATAAATCGAAACTATTTTCCCCATAGGAATTAATGTAAAATGGATTAATCTGTTCCTGGACTCCAGATAATTGCTTATTTAAACTTTTACAACAGTACTTTATGCACAAGTTCTTAAACAGAATCTAATGGAAACCATTAAATCTATCACAAAAAAGGTAAACACAACACTAAACAGATGAAATATAGACAAAAACTTAATTTAGTTTTACCATACCTGAATAGAGGAAAGTTGATGGCATAAGTGGAAGGTAATGAGGAAATGAAATGTTATTGTTTGGAAGGGGGATTCTTTTCCTTTTATCTCTCTCTTGGCACCACTCGACTCTGCTTCAGAGTCACTGGGTTTCTGTTTCACTAAAAAGTTGTTCAGTGTGATTTGTTTTTGTCTACATTTTAAAATGTTTCTAAAGTGACACATGGCATTATCATTGAATATTTTTATACTGACGACTTGCATGTTCATAACTCGAGACACAGTATGTTATCTGAGACACTTTGTTTTTGAAAAATTTAGTAGAAGTTTTTCGTAAAATGTTTCACCGAATTGTTCGTGATCTGAAGCATCATAAACTGAGATCTGATTGTATATTAGAATATCCTTACTAATTTTTATGATATATAAAATAATCTAAACCTTTCTTAGAATAATTTCTCTATTTTATGTTTTCAGTAGTTTAGGCATCTTCATCAGCAAAAATTAACACTTAATATTATTATTAACAGTTTATTTGTATACTAATAACAATATTGATAATTAATGATAATTATTTAAACAAAATTCATAACAAGCACTTTTAAATAAAAACAAACTTTTTCTTATTCATCATTATTATCAATATAATAACAATAAAAATATAAGTAACATTTTACGTTCTACTTATCCATCATCAATTCTAAATTAAATATAATAAAATTTTAATCCATAAATAGTTTACCTTCAGTTATTTTTCAAGTCATTCAGAATTTATGCTAAGATTATTCTTATATAAATTCAAAAATTTAAAGTTTTCATGAAAAAAGCTTTAAACTTATAAATTTATGTAAAAACAATTTTCAAAAGATTTAAAAGTAATTGAAAGTAAACTGATGTAGTAGTAGTAAATGTTGTAGAATTAAGATTTTGTGATATATAACCTAAATAACTGACATTTGCCTAATAGACTAAAAATGTTAATTATAATATTTTTATTGTTGTTTGAATTGATATCAATGACAAATGGTAGAGAATAAATTTGTACAGTCAATTCCACTTAATTTGGACATGTTGGGACTAATCCATTTTGGCCCAATTAAGCAGCTGCCCTAATTAAATGAACTAATAATAAATTCTATAATAAAATATATAATACATAGATAAAAAAATAATAATTAGGTACATATTTTAACACTTTATTAAGTCAAAATACAGAAAATATTTGTACTATAAATAATGAAGAAAAAATAATACAGACATGATAAATTTTACAATTTCAAATTTTAATTCTGCAAAAATGCATCGAGTGTAATGTCTTTTGTCTTTTATTTTTGGTACACCAGTTATATCAGCAAGTCTACGATAGCTTGTATTAAATGGCTGGCTTTTAGGAAACGCGCTATGGTAGATATTGGTGGTCCAGTTATATCGGCGAATCTACAATGGCTTATTAAATGGCTGACTTTTCCTTTTATCCAGCAAAGCAATTTAGTTAAAAGTGTAAAATCATTTCTTGGCATCTTGGCAAAGATTTAAAAATGCAAAGCAATTTTATTCGAAAGTGTAAAATCCTTTCTTGACATCTTGGCCAAGATTTAAAAATTTTAAATGTGCAAAATCATTTCTTAGCATCTTGGCAAAGATTTAAAAATTTTAAATAAAATCAACACGAAATGAATATAGCTAGGTACATTAATGGTAGACTCTTAAGCAAATACACAATGATAGATAACTGATTTGCATCATGCTAGTGTTGCCAAATATTAGTGTATGTAGTATTGAGTATACAGTATAGCAGGGATGTCCAACCTTTCGACTTTCTTGGGCCACATTTGAAGAAAAACAATTGTCTCGGTCCGTACATAAAAAATATATTAATTCTAACGATAGTTGTTAAGCAAAAAAGTTAGTAAATAATGTACAATATACAGTATAGCAGGGATGTCCAACCTTTCGACTTTCTTGGGCCGCATTTGAAGAAAAAAAATTGTCTCGGGCCGTACATAAAAAATATATTAATTCTAACGATAGTTGTTAAGCAAGAAAGTTAGTAAATAATGTACAATATATGATATCCACTATGATAAATAACAGTAAGACCCTGCTTAACACTGCTCCATTTAACACTGTTTCAGTATAACATGGTTTTTTCAAATTCTATATATTTTTTTTACTTCAGAAATTTTTAAAAAATCATTGAGCAGGTCAAGAAATTTTAATCAGTGAAATTATCCACTATGATAAATAAGAAAAATGTTGTAGCATAATAATCTTTGACTTTTTTTAGTTCAGAAATTTTTAAAAAATCATTGAGCAGGTCAAGAAATTTTAATCAGTGAAGTAAGAAATATTTTAGAAAACAGAAATAGGAAATGTAGAAAGGTATTTAAATAATAAAAATTTCATTAAATTCATTAAGTACATAAAAATCTCAATGTTTCAAGGAAGTTTACAATTTTATATTGGGCCGCATTCATTACAATACTGGGCCGCGGGTTGGATAGTCCTGGTATATAGTAACGGTAGATTCTTAAGCAGACGCACGACGATTGATAACACTGGGCCGCCAGTTGGATAGTCCTGGTATATAGTAACGGTAGATTCTTAAGCAGACGCACGACGATTGATAACTGATTCGCATTACGCTAGTGTTGCCCAATAATAGTATACGTAGTGTTGACATACTTTCGAAAAATCTCTAAAATATGTCAAAAATTGCTAATTATCCTTTTCTGCTACTGCCCAATTAAGCGAAAAGTTGTTCCAATTAAGCGTTTAAATTATGTATTAATTTATTAGTTTTGTTTCCGTTCTTTGAGATTAGCCCAAAAAACGGCTGTCCCAATTAACCGGTGGCCCAATTAAGCGGAACGACTGTATTTATACAGCATTTAACAAAATATAAAATTTGAATTATTAACATTTTTCAATAAAATAATTAAAATATTAATTTAATATTTTTAAACTATTTTTTTCTCATTTTTATATTTATAGTCTTATCTAAGAGAAAATGCATATGGAAATGCAGATTCAGAAGAGCTTTGGAAACATTTAACTCGAGTAAAGTTTACAGTTGTAAAATAATACTTGTTTAGAAAATTTTTCCTTTCGTCTAATATATACTAACTTAATTAAAATATTTTAATAATATTACAATATTTAAATAGATAATTTCTTCTGCTATGATCTGTAATAATTTTAATTTTCTTGAATGATTAGACACTTATTTGAAATGTAATTTGTTATCAGATAAAAATATAAAAATACTTAACATAGTAAAAAAGGAATTGGATGTATTATAATTATTTATTTCGTAATAAATTTTTTAATACAGAAAAGCCCTCAAATGACAAAAGTAAATAGGATAAAAGCTGAGATACAAAACTAAAACGTATACAAACTTATGCATACGAAAGTATGCTGAGGTCACAGTTCATATTTATGATCGGTCTTCAATGTTATTTTACAGTAATAAAAATAACAATTATCCCATTTTAGTTGTTTTAATCTGAATGCCACCACTTCGAACTATAATTCCTTGAAATTAGAACGTTTTTCTTTCATCGATATTTTTGTCAAAACAAATTTAGTCACTATTACGAAAATTATGGATCAGTTTATACAAAATGATCAAAATTTTGATAAAAATTCAAAGACAAGACAAAGTGTCATGGATGTGATGTCTCACTATTGACAATTGCTTGCCAAAAAAAAGAGACTTGCAAATGACATTAGATGACTTCTTCGAAAAAAACAAAAATTTCAAATGAGGAAGAACTTCCTCATCAACACAACTTCTTTACTACGCTGCTCCATAATTTCGACACACTAGTATAATAGTAAATTTAGCTCACGTTATTTTTAACTTGTACGGATTGCGTTTACATCCTGCCAAAGTGAGCTGAAATTTTACTATTATTCTAGTGTGACTTCCTCATCAATTATTTACTCAAATATTTTTGATTTTCATGAATGATTTATGAATATAAATCAAATATTACCAATAAAAAAATGCCTATAATTAATGTAATACAATAGTAATAATACAGGTTACAAAATAAAATAAAAAAAATTGTACGTATATTGTTTTATTCACTGTCCTGTTTCACCTATCCCATTATTTACATGTTAAAATGACCTCGTTTAACGCTGTTTCATTTATCACTTCATTTCTTTGGAACGTATCCCCCGTGTTAAATGGAGTCTTACTGTATATTGTATACTAGAGAGAAATATTATTGATGAAGGAGCAAAACATTATGAAATGCCAAATTATTATTAAATAGTGAAATTATTATGCAGTACTATGATAGTTAATCTGATTAATCTCTATAATATATATAATATAATATGTGTGTTTCTGTATAATACTCTATATATATATATATCTTTAACATATACTGTCTGACCAGTTTAGCCATGACCATCGACACAAGTACGCATGCGCTAACTGAACGAGTCCATAGACAAAACAGGGATGACAGCTTCACTCATGGATGTTTTCAAATGCAAGATAACTGAAGTTGAATGGAAGTTTATTGTAATGTCGAATGCTAAATGATTAGTTTCGATATTGAGAATAGTATATTTAACAGAACTTAATATAATATTAATTCAATAATTCCCACCTGTCATTATACCAACTGCGATAAGATAACCCTTTTGCATTTGGACTCATCCACCTTAGTTAGGTACAGCTTTCATGGACAGACAATAAAATACTGTGTGTTTGTGTTTGTTTGTCTGTGTTTATATATATGTATATTAGCAATTGCAATATTATAAATTTTTTGTCATTACGAGTAATATCAAAAAAAAATCCCTATTACCGGTATTTACCAGTAATACTGGTAATAAATAAACAAATGTTTTGGAAAAGTAATTATAATAAAAAATACGATAAAAGTTCTCTTTATTAACATTTTACATAAAAATGTTAATTTATAGCATGAAAATTCATAAAAAATTCTTTAAAACAACAAAATCAAAAATTATTTATATTTAATTAACATGTTATAATAAATTGAATAATTGTTGTAGTATCATTTTATTTGTGCCTACATTCATGTATTATTTTAGTAATATTCAATAAATAAAGTTTTGAATAAATATCTTTATATAATTTAAATTAAAATAATCACCTAATATTTATAATTTTATTTAGAAGTTAAATAAGAGTTTCTTGTAGAAAAGCGATTTCAGTGCATCATACTTGTTAATTTTACTATTCACAATTTTCAGATTATTATATATAGCCAAAATATATTGAATTTAGAACCAATTTCACACAATAATTTGTTTTTTATGAAAGTTATTTAGCATAATTTTAATAATCACAATTATATTTCTTGTGCCTTTTATGAAGATAACTTGTAAGTACATATTTGTATTGCATAAAACCATATACATACAATGTATATGACAACAATAACAATTATTTCACTGCAACAGTGACAATTTTAACATTTATGTTAAAAAGACATGTTAATTCTGAATTTTTTCTGAATCCTTTTGCAAATTTTTTTTACCAGTATTACCAGTAATTATTATTGCAAATACTGAAATGCAAAATTTTTTTAAAATACTACTAATATTGGTAATGGTAAAACCAGTAATGTAATCCCTAATGTATATATGTATATATATATATATTAGGGACTGCATTATATATATATAAAAACACAAACACACATACTGTATTTTACATGTTATATATATCTCTATTTAGGGACTGCATTATATATATATATATATATATAAAAACACAAACACACATACTGTATTTTACATGTTATATATATCTCTATTTTTTAAATAAAATAAAAATGTGTATTGTATATTTATACACAATACACCATTACTCCTGAAAAATGGGAGATATAGAGCATATCAAGGAAATAGATTTGTATTTATATATTGTAGCACCACAAATACATTTGCACAAATGTACTAGGAATAGTAACAGAACTATGTAATGCAAGCTGCTATACTACCAAAGAAAATATGATTCCAAGAATAATGCAAATATAGAATTTTATTACTCAAAGAGTAAAATATTGTCTTAATTCTTTTATGATGCAATTTCAAAAAAAAAAATGCAATCATATGCAAATTACATACAACTAACAATAAATTAAGAATGCATTGTTAGTTGAATGAAAATGCAGCTTCAAAATAAGACAAAAATGCTTCACAAAATAAAATACAGTAGATAATCTACTGTATTTACAACCTCAGGTTGGATAAATAAATGGCCCAGTGAACCATGTGTTTACATGCAAACTATCATTTATATGTTGTAAATTAAATAATAAAATATATATGTGCTGTAGATAAATATTTATTAAGTATTTACTTAGATAAAAATTGATAATCTTCATTTGTATTTTTGATTTAAATTCAATTTTTTAAAGAAAAATCATGTCATTTTTCATAAGAATTATATCAATAATGAATTTATGATACTATTCTAGATACCTTGTAGTCTTCAATATTATTAAGCACATTCTTTCTTGCAGATGACTTTTTTTTTTTACTTTTAACTACTCTCATAGCTCAACAAAAATGTGGCCAGTTAAAGCAGGACTGGATTATAAGGAGTTATTATATTTCTATATTTAAAAACTTGTCTCTCCATTATTTAATTAAAATAATAATGTACTTGATATAACAGTAAAAAACAAGATTATCTCAAATGAAAAAGCAACAAAGTACCATAAGTAAAATGAATATATTTTTGGCCATGAAGTAATTAACAAAAATTAATATAACTGAATATTGCATATCTTTCAAGGATGAAAGTATACATATGAATCACTATATGTATTGCAAAAATGTATTTTCATCTTGATAGATTTCCTTTAGACTTATATTATTTGCAAATGAAAACTTATATAGTATTATAAATATATCAAATTTTAATTAGAGGATACATATACTGATGGTCATTATTATAAATGGATTGGTATAACTTCAATTAAAAAGCGGATTTATTAAGAGAGCATTTTCAATTTTTAGAATTGAATCTTATTTAGCATAATATATAATTTCATAACAGATGATCTCAAACAAAGATATATTATTAAATATTTCTTATGTATAATAAATTAATTAGACAAACAATTTTTTCTGAAAAATAAACAAATACAGCTTATAAAAATTAAATATTACTATTTAATTTTAAAGAACTATAAAATTGTTTTAAAAAATGTTTATAATGATACAATAAATTATCATAATAAATTTAATAATATTAGGCCTATAATGTAATTTTATTATTAATTATATATACATCTCCTTTTTTTTTATGTATATTATGAAATGTTCGTAAAAAAGGAAACTGCAACGAGATAACTATGTTATTTTTATTTAAATAGGTGGGATATATGTAATTTAAAGTTAACACCGGTTGTTACTGAAGAGGGCATTGCCGAAATGCATTTAAGAACCATGGTTAACTGCTTCATTTGTTTTTTTAATTTAAAATTATTGAATGTATTAATGGGGTTTTAATTTTTAAATTTTTATTTGTTAGATATTAATGATGCGATATTAATGTTGCGATATTAATGATGTATAAAAAAAGGCTAAACAAAAAGAGGCCTATAATGTAATTTTATTATTAATTATATATATATCTCCATATTTTTTATGTATATAATCAATTTTCTGTTTGTTATTTATTAAATAAATGATGAACTAATAATTTAACAAGATTATAAATTAAAATAATCAGAATTATAGAAAACTTGAATAAAGAAAAAACTTTTGATTTTTTCCCCCTATATCAGATTGTTTATATTTTTGCGGATCAATATAAATTGATAACAGGCAGTAAAAAAATATCGTAAACTAAATATTTTAGTTAAAATGTAAAAAAATTCAATTAAATTACACCTTTATCTATAGAAATTGAATTATATAATTATTAGACTAAAGTGTCCCGATATTTTAATATTTCTTTGAAAAAGTCTTGTATTTCAACATGTTTTCCTTTTAAGATGTTACCCAGAATAGAATAATCGAATAATTTTAATATAATTAATACATATTTTGTTTCTCAGAAAATTTTCAAGTTTTATTGTTCATCGTAGAAAAAAAAATTCCAGTACAATATTAATAGAACAATATCGAGATTCTAGTTAGTTTAAAATTTTGAAAATTCTCTAGGCTTATCAATAGATATTTTAAGGTTAATTTGATAATATTCGGAAGTGAATATCTCATTAATAATTAGCCATCCGGAAGTAAAAAATATATCATCAGTTACTACAATGTGTATATTATATCACCAAATATCCAAAAACTAAAAAAAGAAAACGCGAAATGGCGGTAGAAGTATCAAAAACGGAGATTTGTGTGATAGATCTTCAATGAATTAACCGATAACCGAAGCGCATTTTAATTTCTCTAAGCTGGAGCCAATTATATATTTGTGGGAGCGATTTAACTGAATATGTGATTATTTTAAGTTTTCGTTTTAACTTTTGCCAGCAATCATTTCACTCGGGATTTTACTAAATACAATACAGTATACTGTAAAATATTTTTGAAAAATAATTATAAAAATAAATTTTAATATTTTATACGTAAAATTCGGCCATAAAATAAAATATATTTGATATAAATAGGCATCAAAATTTTGTTATTTGTATTGTTTATGTATAAATAGAATTAATTTAGAATAATGTATTATAAAGAATAAGTTAACATCATCGAACAAAAAAGATAATTGCAATAATCAGCTCCGTATGCAATTTTTACTGCTTATAGAAAAATTGAACAATACTAAAAATATATTTATCCTTTAATTAAACCCTTGATTAAATCACAATTAAAATTGCCAAATGAGATAGAAAAAATCAATCTAACAATGAAAGGATAGGACTCTTAGGGCGGCGGGAAAGAAATTCTAAGAATAGCGAAACTTCGATAATAATAATAATCAAAATTAACAAAAAATATTTCTGGCGAAAACATTTTATAAATTCAGATATAAAAATAATCCGGAAACAATTCTGAAGTTTAATAACTAGTCTGAGATTAGTCTAATCTCAGTCAACTTCAGATGTAACTTCTCAAATATTCGAACTATAATTTAGTTTGGTCCTGTTTGAAATGAGGCGTTAAATTAACTGTGACCGAGATGCTCATAATTTTTCAGAATAGTTATCTAGAATTATTTTAACTAGTTAAATTATTCATTTTTTTAAAATTGAGCAATTTTGTTATTATTAAAAATCAACAGTTCGTTCACGCTTACATGCAAATTAGGTTGAATCCCATTTGACTTCGAGGGGGAGTCGTAATAGGAGCATCTTATGTTATTAATTACGATAAATTACAGAATTCGGATAGCTATAATATTGTATATGATTTTGGTTATATTGACTGTATAAGAATTTCTTGCTTTAACAATTATCTGGTAGCTGATTTATGGAGTATTTTTTCGCCTCAACAATTTAAAAGTTCGAAATCTTATTTTTTAAAAACTTTCAATGTTCTATTTCTATTGATAAATGTGTAATTTTATTTTTATTATTATATAAGAAAAAATTTAAGGCAAATATGAAGTTTAAATTATTTTAGTCTACAAACTTTGTTCTTATTCACCCCAATTTGAATATAAGTAACCTACTATTCAAACTCCACGTTTAATTCGACATTTAAATTAATCATCGGACATTTTCGTAAAAATCCGATGATTAAATTAATTTTTAATATAAAAAATAAATAAAATATATACGTAATTAAAAAAAAACAGAGACAAGCAATATATTCAAAATAATTCCTAATGAAAACTTATTAAATAAAAAAAATCCAAACAAATTTATAATCAAAAATTATATTAAACTAACAAGAAATTTGAGTTTAATAATCAGAAATTGTATGAGAAATTAATGTTGTCACCAACTATGACGTATTGTGTTCGTCACCTGACATTTTATCGCGCATTTCTATTGGTGAGAATTATAGTTGTTTGTAATTGGAATAAAATGTCGTTCGAGTCCCTTTTCCCTTCGTTTTTGCTTTATATCATTTTAAAACAAAACCATTTATTTATAAAAAATAATTGACGATTGCATCATATCGAACATTTGAATAGGGGTCACAGTCCAAATAAATTCAAAAATGACAAAAACATTAAATTATTAAATTTTTAGATCATGAGAATTACGTGATACTGTGAAATAAATACAGTATATAAATTATTGTTTGAATTATTATTAAAATAATAATGTATCCAATTAAAATTAAGTTAATAGTTTATACAGTTACTACTATATATCAATACGATACTGTATCGGAAATAATGCTAGTCTATTAGAAATAAATTGTATTTTTAAGCCTGAAATATAGTACAGTATTATAGTATATTGTCAATTATAATTTGAATTAACTATCGCTTAATTTAGTCTATAAAATTTATTGCTTAATTTAATCATTCCTTAGAGTAAAATTATAAAAATATGGAAACTTATGCGATAAATTACAAACTTATTTACATTAAAAAGTTAATAATTTATTATTGTTTCTTTTAAATACGTTATGTATACGTATGGTATACGTTACTGATGTAATTACTAATAATTAATTAAAGATATATATATAAATTGAAATCTAATTATTCTAACTTAAAAAAAATGCTTATGTCACTAATAGAAAGAAAAACTTTAATTTCTTAAGCTTACTTAAAAAGAAATCATTGTACAGTTTACCAATAAAATTAGTGGTTAAATCTTGATTAGATTGCAATATCGTAAAATTTTATTACTTAGATTGTTTTAAAACATTCAAATAATAATATATTTTAAAATGCTTCGGTTGAATAATTAAAAAATATTATCGATATTGACTGATCTGTTAATTTTTTTAACTAACTTACCTAAAATTCACAGATATTTCCAACAAGATTCAATTCCCATCCACTCTATAACATGTCTGATGACGATTAATTTCTTCCCGCGATTTTCGTTCATTATTTACCAATCAGAATTGTTATTTTCAATTACGTGTTTTGCGCATGAGTACAGAAAATTGTGTAAGCGTTTCGACCTCGGAAGTATTAGTTCAACAGGTGATTATGTGGTCCGAATGTATTTTATGTCGAAAACGAGGCAGGAGTGTAAAGCAGTTTACACATAAATCTCATATAAACAATATAGGACCAAAAGTTTACACACTTTTTACACACCGTGTGTATCAATTTCCGATTTTCTGGACTTTCGGGGACTTCGTTTTTATTTAAGATATACATGTTTTGAAAAGTGTAGAATTCATATCTGAGGTCCAAAAAGTCGGGACTGAAACCCGGTCCACACTTTGTAGTCGGACCCCACTAAAAAGGTGTTTATTCATACTTCGGTCCCCAAAAGCGAGCTTTGCCAACACACACACACACACACACACACACACACACACACACACTATAAATACTATGGTAAATGCAGTGTATACAGTAAATCAAAAAAATAAAAGTATCAAAATTATGGTAAAAATTAAAAATGAAAGAATATTGTTTGCTGTCAATAAACTTATACAGTTTGGTATAATTCAAAATTACACAAAAATAAAATATATTCTTGTTTTTTTTCATGGAAAAATATTGGGTATGATTCAAGATTACCTACTACAAGTTTTCACGCCTTATTGGTAGCATGACATATCGAGGTCACATCATCTTGCCGTATAGCCATCCAATCAGTCACCACATAATTGTACCTGGATGGTGTATATAAGCGCTGCGCCACGAAAACTTGCATCAGGTAATCTCGAATATTGTCAAATAAAGACATAACATTGACAAAATTACAATGACAATTACAATTGACCAAATTACATTTTTACAATGTTATGTTTTTTTAAAGACATAGCATATTGTAAAAATGTTGTCTTTAATTGTAATGTCTAAATGTTTAAAGAGACAGAGTAAACACAATAAGCACTACAAATTCATTATTACTCAACCTGCATTTAAACAATAATGGAAGTGTGTGACCGACATTGCTGCTTTACACTAATAGCTTGCATCCACGCATGTCACTATACATACATATGCTTGCGTGAGCATGCATGACTAGGAATATGGCACTGTAGTAAACATAGTGCTGCTAGCGTCTTCATTCTCCTAAGTGCTACAAGAGAGATTTGTGTTATTTTTTATATAAAATAAGAGAATTGTATAGGATTGTTGATGATAAAATTAAATATTACAAGAAAATATAAATAAATTAATAAATATATTTATATATTGAGAAAAATTGGGAGTGCTGTAATTCCACAGTGCTTATACATAAGCTGCCCCTGATTATAACTGATGTTAGAATACATGAAACAAATTGATTAAAGCAGCCACTAGTTACTACTAACAATATATAATTAAAAAAATAAAAAATACTCAAAAAAATTAACAGCACTAAAGCAGAAAAGATTCTTTATCTAGAAACTTTTAGTAGATATTCATCCTCTTTAGTTGCTCTGCAGAGTGACTGAAGAGAGTAAATGATAAAAATTCCTGTAATAAAGAATTTTTCTTAATTAAAATAATTAAGAAAAATAATTATTTTTAAATATCGTTTTAAGTACGATATTTAAAAATAGAGAAGTATCAAATTTAGTATAAAATATATTATGGTATGATTTTAAAAAATTATTATTAAAAATATGTAGCTCTCATAAAAAGAAAAAATCATTGTGCTACTAAAAACTGATAAAAGTTTATCTTGCAGTTTTTGAATAAGAAAGCAAAAATGAAATAAAGTAGAAAGTTTTTAGGAAAAAATACAATTTATACATTATGTGTTAATTTCAACAAAATAAAAAATATAGGAAATGTTCTATTTTGGTGCATAAATTTTGTATTGATAATATTTTTTAATAATAACTTTTAGGGCTTATTGCACCACTTTCAATTTAATTTGTGAATAGTTATCAATAGAATAACTTTAACCTGCTCGAAAATCTAAAGATTAAATACAGAGTATTGCACAAAGCCTAAGTTAGCTATCAGCCAGATAGCGTGAAGATAGTTACTATGCATGCATTTTACTGTTTCAACTCATTTGAACGTGAAGACACTGATTAAGTTATTTGTTGTTTTCAATTTTTGCAGTTCCACTTTTAGTTCATTATTTTTAAAAATATTCACGAAATATTGTATACATATGATTAAGCATAGACTAGTATAATAGCAAACACTTTGCAATAATAGCTCTAATATAGATTTGAAAATATACATCTGTATTTCTAGTTTATCATTGTACTCTTGTAGGTCAATATATATGGTTATAATACATACCCATGTGGCATAATTGTCACCTTACCAAAGCATGGCAAAAGTGGTACAGATCGAAAGGGGACCATAAACATTCAAAAAATCCCTAGTGGACCAGGGGTCAAAGGATAAAGGTTTACGAGATGCATAGGCATATGTAGCAGAGCACAGGAACGGTACATGTTGCATCACAGACTGGTGCAAGGCCAGGCACAATGTCAAACTGCATGCACTGTTTGCAACCAACAGAACATTGCGACTCTATATTTCATAAACCTTTGATCTTTGACCCCTGGTCCACTAGGGATTTTTTTTGGATGTTTTGGCCCCTTTTTAATCTGTACCACTTATGCCATGCTTTGGTAAGGTGACAATTGTGCCAAAGAGATCATCATGAAGAGTAAATGATCTATCTTTTTCAAAAATATTTGTTCTGGATTGAGATAAATATAATCTAAATCGAAATTATTCTAAAGAATTTAGAACTAATTGCGTTCTTTATTACTTTATTCTAAAATATATGTTGAGTAAGAGAATACTGATGAGAGCCTCTAAGATAGGCCGAAAACGTTTTAATTGATTAAAAACTTTTCCTGTTACATGAGCTAAGTAAGTATTAAAGATTATTGATAAAAACAAGAAGTGCTAAAAAGCTATAGTGAAATTATTTTCAGCTTCGGATTCAGAACTGCCGCATTCTGCCATAGTATTTTACTGGATAATCTAAATAGCTGATTTTGGGTGGGATAATAAATTTTATCCCACCCAAAATCAGCTGGTTAAGTTAATCAGCACTTTATACTAGAGATTTGACATCATGCAACGCAGCAAGCTAAATCTGCAGATTAAACCAATTTTAACCTGTAGAATATGACTCGTGTAATCGGCCCTTAAAGATCTTTCTTTAAATAAAGATTTGTTTAATGGTATAGATCAGTGCTTCTCAAACTTTTTTCATTACGAGATTTTAAGCAACCCCAGGTATTAAATATGAAATAAAACATACAGGTACATAAATCATTTACACACTTATTAAGATGAACACAATCACCAACTATACTGAAAATTCATATGTTGTCATATGTTAAATAATGGGCGTTTGTGAAATTACATATAAACTGAAATTCAAGTGTTTGAATTTTAATTTTTGCAAACCCCATTTTGGGCCGCGAAGCGAAATGGGTCACGACCCAAGTGAAATCCAGCATTTCGCTTCGCGACCCCAAATAGGGTCGCGACCCATAGTTTGAGTAGCATTTCGCTTTGCGACCTGGGATCACGACCCATAGTTTGAGAAGTGGGGGTCGCAACCCATAGTTTGAGAAGCACTGATTTATAGCAATTCATACTTTGCGACCCCAAATGGGGTCCCAACCCATAGTTTGAGAAGCATTGGTATAGATGTTTAGGATTGTTCAGTTATTTAAAGTGGGAAAAACTTTAACTGTATTACTTTAATATTTGAAATCTATGTTTAAAATTTTTTAAATATAGGGGATGTTTTATTACTACTATTTGATTGGAAAGAAACTATATGAAATGAGGAAAGTATAAAATTGAGAAAAATAAAAATTTTAATCAGTTATTGCATCCTTTAATTATCCTTAATAATAACACTTTTATTTTATAAAAAAAAAAATATTTTAATAAATTAGTAGTAACATAAATATATTTCGATTTTTTATGAAAACTGCATAATTTAGTATCAAATTTTAAGATATTATGTTATAAACTTACTGATACATCAGAAAATGATGTTATATTAAAAAACTTTGCATGAAAACTTTCATCCTTTAAAATGCATGCTACCATAGTCATGTCATCACAGCTTATGTTTAATAATATTGGAGATGAATCTAATATTACATTTTGGTGAGGATAATCTACTATATCTTGTCTTGATGAATCTTCAGAATCTAAATTTAATATGCTATCCAACTTTATTACTTTAAAACCTGAAATATGAAAAATAAAAACAATTTAATTTCTTTATCCTTTTATATAAATTAAAATGTTTTATCTAATAATTAATTAAATTTTAATAATATTTAGAAAATAATTTTAAAAGAATATTAATATGAATAGTTTTTGAAGGATTACAGACAGTTTCAGAATTACTTATATTTTGTATTCCCTTTGTTTTTAACTAATGAGAAGCAAGTATTTATCGAATAGTATTGAGGTGATGGGCTACATTAAGTGTCATTTTCTTGGTTTGGTTTGTTTTTGGTTTATGATGAACAGTAATTACAGGTAGTATCCTACGAATAGTATCGAATAGTATTTAGTATCGAATAGTATTGAGGTTACAGGAGGGCTACATTAAGTGTCATTTTCTTGGTTTGGTTTGTTTTTGGTTTATGATGAACAGTAATTTATATTTAGGACATCAAATATCAATTCATAGCTAAGGAAGAGAGATTATTATGTTCATCAATATTTTAAAAATGAGAAAGTTAACAACAGATCTTTATCATCAGTTAAATTAATATTAATGAAACATACATTTGAATAAAAGATAATCAATCAAACAATAGATTTTAAAAATAATTATTTTAATTACATTATAAACATTTAAAATATAGTTTGACCAGAATGACTGATTAATGTATAAAAATATCGTGATGGGAAAAGCTGTATTATAACTTAAAGTGAAGGCTAATGGATTTTTAATTCCCCAGTTATGTTTATATGATTATAAAAGATTTGTTATATTTCTGGACAAATTAAATTTTCTTCTAAATGGTTTCTATGATGGTTTGTATTCTACAAATTATCCTCATTTCAATAGGTAATTAATATCCATTAATTCTACAGTTAATATTTACTGACCAGTAATTCTATTTTGTTTGGACTTTCTGTTAATTACTAGTAAGCATCACATAGTAAATAGGAAGAACAAAACAATATTTCCATCTTCATTGTTATTGGCTTAAAGACTGATATAAATTGTGATGATTTTTCTAGAGAAAAACTTTAATTATATAGATCAGCGCTTCTCAAACTTTTTTCATTCATGATCCCATTTTTCATTACGAGATTTTTCGCAACCCCAGGTATTAAATATGAAATAAAACATACAAGTACATAAATCATTTACACACTTATTAAGATGAACACAATCAACCAACTATACTGAAAATTCATATGCTGTCATACGTTAAATATTGGGCATTTGTGAAATTACATATAAACTGAAATTCAAGTGTTTGAATTTAATTTTTGCGACCCTAGCATTTCGCTTCACGACTCCAAATGGGGTCACGACCCATAGCTTGAGAAGCGCTGATATAGATTATAAATCTGATGAATATAAATCATACTTACCATAGAGATTCTAACTTATAAGAAAATATCAGGCAACCAATAAAGTTCTGTCAGATTTTCACATGATCAAATTGCATGTGCTCCCCACAGAGTTCCTTCAGAGATAAAACAGATAAGAGAAAGGTAATGTGTTAACAAGTGTTTCCTCTTGTAGTGGCTGGTAGAGGTCACCATAGTTATACCTGTTACAGACTAGACCGCTTAAAGTACTTTAAGGTCGAATTTAATATAATAATGCTTTCCAGACATGAAATATTAAAGTACGTTAAGAGTTAAAGTACTTTAAGTTAACGAATGTCCCATAACGTACTTTAGAGGCATAAAGTACCTTTAGTATTCAATAGCTAAGATGGTGGTGCACAGACCAAGAAAAATTTTCGGTTCGAGACTTTTAGATTCTGCGCATTTAATGCTATGAATAATAAAAAGCTCTTATTTTATTAATTTCTTTTGTGTTTTAAGTCAGATAGATTATACGAATCTTAATAAAAGTAATTATTTATAATCTTAATGTTTTTTTTTTTAATTAACTCTTTTTTCTGTCATAGTTTAGACAAAATGTAGAAGCCTGTTGTAAAGGTAGGAGAAACCTAGAAATACTATTTAGAATTCCGAAAATACAACTTTCTTTAAAATAAATAAGAATAAA
>AYEL01090785.1:0-19274 GCA_000484575.1 Olivierus martensii
TGGCTTGCCTATGACCTTGAAGATGTCCCCGTAATAGCTAGGACGAAGTTTCCGGCCAGTATTCATGTCCTAGGTGTTGTTTCCAGTGAAGGTGACGTCATGCCGCCGCACGTCTTTGGAAAGGGGGAAACCATAACAAAAGAGGTTTACTTGCATGTTCTTACAACAATAGTGAAACCTTAGATGGAAACTGTGGCTTCTGGAAGACCCTACATCTTCAAGCAGGATGGTTCACCTGTGCACACCAGTCATTTAATGAAAAACTGGTTGTCAGACAACGTGGATATGTTTTGGTCTAAAGAATTCTGGTCTCCTAATCGACAGTATAACAGTAGTTTAACAAATTTAAAGACGATGATGAATCTCTTCAGGATACACATGCATGTACAAGATGGCAAAGAACCATAGACAATGAGACCCTCAAGGGAACCATTAAGACTGATAGTAGCCAAACATGTGAAACCGACAGTATAACAGTAGTTAACAAATTTAAAGACGATTATGAATCTCTTCAGGATACACATGCATGTACAAGATGGCAAAGAGCCATAGACAATGAGACCCTCAAGGGAACCATTAAGACTGATAGTAGCCAAACATGTGAAACATTGGGAGAAGCATTCAACTGCAGCACAAAAACCATTTGATAATACCTCCATCAGCTTGGGAAACAATATGAAGTGGGACGATGGATTCCAAGAGTTGACTGTGGCTCAGAATGAGACATGAGCAAATGCCCATGTTTCTTTTCTGTCTTGTCAAAGGAAGAATCCATTTCTGGACAAAGTGCTGACTTGCGATGAGAAGTGGGCACCATCTCATCGCAAGTTATCTTTATGATATTCCATGGCATCATCATCATTGGTTGGCATTACATGAATCCCTCCCAAACCACCACTGCATCAAAAGAACATTATGATCTGTGTTTAGTGGACTGTTCAGGATATTGTGCATTGCAAACTGCTGCCATCTGGCCAGACAATTAATGCAACTGCGTACTTTCAGTAACTGGAACATGTGCATGAAAACTGAAAACCGTGGAGCCAGCGCTTGTGAATCACAAAGATGTCATTCTGTTATAGGACAATGAAAAGTGACATGCTGCTGAGGTCACCCATAACACATTATCTGGCTTGGTTGAGAAACACTAATGCATCCCCCATATTCTCCTGACATTGCACCTTCAGATTACCATTTGTTTTATTCATTAGACAACCAACTGCGAGGAAGATGGTTCCAAATCCTCAATGAGGTGAAACACGCACTGCATGACTTCTATGGTTCACATTCTGATGAGTTCTACCATTGTGGGATCCAGATTCTGCCCCAGCATTAGAAACAAGTCACTGTTGCTGATGAGAACTATTTCTGGTTTCCAAGTACAACTTACTTCATGTTATCACATTTCTCTTTGTAGGGCAAAACTCTAACAAAACTTTGTTTCCTGATACCCTTATTGAAGCAAATAAAGTTATAATGTAGAGATATGAGTATTTATCTCCTAATTTCATCATTTATCATATGTATATGTGCTTTATGTGCTTATTAGGTTAATTTAGTTAACAAGCCAGACCCAAACTAATATTATTCCTGAAAAATTGAAGGTGTGAGGATCTGAACTGAATTTAGATCTTCCAAGATGGTAAGAAACTGTTTCATGCAGCCATCTGGCTGACTTGTGCTTATTCTAATTAAATATATCTATTTTTAATGCTGCATCTTTTTTACACACTGATATTGTATAGGATAATCTCTGATAACCATATATTTTGACTTTGTAGGATTTCGCTGAATGATCCACTCACACAAGTCAAGGATTTTCTGTATTTTAATTCTTAACTATTTAGATCACACTTTTAATTCTAGCGAAATTATAAATATGTAAGAACTGTCTTTATATTTTAATTTTTCTTTGAAATTTATACTTTTCATTTCTGGTCAGAATTGGTCAGAATATTAACACAGATTAGCTGCATTAAAGAATATCAATTTCAAAAATAATAACCAAAGAGACAAGAAATAAAAAATGAATTCTAAAAAAGTAGAGGTAATCCTCAACTTACAACCACTCATACTTATGATGGTGATATAATTATTCTGTGATTTGTCAATGCAATTCAATAGGTTCAAGTCTCTGATCCAATGGTCTGATGTATGAAAAATGTCATTTTTTTTTTGTGTCTAATTTTTGTAGTTTTGTATTTATTATATTTATTAAGATAATATATGATATCCTAGTAAGCATTAGTAGTGAGAAATCCATAAATTTTGAGCATTTATGACTTATGACTGTTTTGACTTAAGACAGTTGGGTTCAAAACTAAACCCATCATAAGTTGAGGATTATTTATACCAGGTTTGTCAAACTGGTGGCCGCAGGCTGCATGCAGCTCTCGATGTGATTTTTTGTGGCTCTAAACACTCTTAACTAAAATGAAAATGAGAACAATATGTTATGAGATAATAGCTACAAATTGTAGCTATGTCATACACTATGTTAAACTAGTTTGATTTTAATGAAATGTAATTGCTTGTGTTACTTTGTTTCAATTGCCTTGTCGGATATATACATACAGATGAAACTGATTTTTCAGATCAGTGACACAAATTAAGTGCTGTCCTGTGAGGACTGCATCGTTTTGTGTGAAATTTCTTACTAAAAAACAAAAGGCCATAAACAAGAACATGTTTTTGGATAGACAAATAGAATGATCAAGTTCCAAACAATTCCTCTTTGAATGATGTGTATAAAGGACGTATGTACTTTTTTTGGAAAGACAAATAGAATGATCAAGTTCCAAACAATTCCTCTTTGAATGATGTGTATAAAGGACGCGTTAACTAAGGCCGTGCAATGGCTAAGAAACTACTGATCATCGATGCATTGATTATTTTAAAATTCATCAATGGTTAGAGAAAATTAAATCGATTTTTCTACGATGGTATTTCTAACTAAAAAAATGTTCCTAAATCCAATCAATCAAACGTTTATTTTATTGAAATGCAATATGTACAAGATTATTTATTTCTTCTATTGACAACGAACTTAAAACTGTAAAGGTTCTGGAAAAAGGGGAAATTTTTGTGATTACCAGGACATTATTAGTGCCACGTAATTCTTTACCTGTTGAACTGTGTTGGACTGTTGGCGAAGCGGACAGCATGGAGGAGTCGCCGTGTTTTTGGATATCCTTGTCCGTAGTGTGTCGGAAGTATTTTGGAGGATGTATTGTTTTTTTAAGAAGTTTGAACTAATGTTAATAAAATGTTATGTTGTATTAACGAAAGAAATTATATTATGTATATTTGTAATACTTATCTTTATTTTTGTTACTGTAATGAAATATGGAAATTACCGACGACTTAAAATAGTTGCCGTTGGATGGCGTCGTCGTCTCAAAATGTTATGTTGTATTAACGAAAGAAATTATATTATGTATATTTGAAATACTTATCTTTATTTTTGTTATTCTAATGAAATATGGAAATTACCGACGACTTAAAATAGTTGCCGTTGGATGGCGTCGTCGTCTCGGTTCCCATTATCGGCTGTTTTTCACGTTAGAGGATTGTTGTGTTCATCTGGTGCATCGTGACTTGTGTATGCTAGTCGTCTGTTCCTGTAATTGTGGCAATTTGGCTGTTTGGATTTTAATTGTGTTATTTTGATAATTGCCAGTGAAGAACTGTATTATTTTGGTAAAGTGCCGAATTCTTGTCTGGGAACGAGACAGTTTTGTAATTTACAATTGTAAGTTTTTTATTTATTATTATTAATAAAGTTCAAATTTAATATTATGGAGCAGTGGTCTTATGCCATTGATCCAGTATTACATTGGCTTGACTTTAACGAAATTCACATAGTTATTAAGACGGCACGGAAAGAAGGACTGGGCAGAGGGCAGAGTCGGACCCCATGCAGAGGTACGGGTGTATACCCGACCTTTGTAAAACTAAATACATATTCAAATGTTTTGGCTTTAAACTGCTCCTATTTTTGGAGATAGTTATGCCTGCTTTGCTGAATAACTGTTCTGCAGGCACAGAAGTTGCTGGAACACACCGATATTTTAAAACCAGTGAGCAAAGATTAGAATTGATTTTCTCCTGTTGTTGCCAAATTTGCACAGGATTGCTTCTGTGGTGTTCCAGTGGAGCCTGTAAGTACGTTTTCAGGCATGTATGAAGACCTCCTGATATTCCCACCTAGAAAGTAGAGATGACGACATCTAGTGTAATGACTCAGCACGACTGTCGTTACAAAATTAAAATATTTAATAAATTATTAGCAATCATTCTTACAGTGAAAAATTACACCAGAACTGAGACAAATCTTGAGTAAGAAAATGAATAAAAAGTGTTAATTTATCAAAAATCAGTGATAAAACTGGCATACAGATGGCAGGATGATAGCTACATATACAAATTATAGCAATATTTATTAAAATAAATAAATTTTCAACAAAATTGACATTCTTATACATACTAATACTTCTTATAAAATAAAAAGTATTTATCACACATTATTTTAAGAAAATAAAAAGAAAAATGGCTAATAAACAATTATTTTAAACATTTGTGTAGTAGAATACCGTATTTCATCTGCGAGAGGGATAATACGATTGTTTGTTTACATAAAGTATTGGATTACAGTCTGCATATCAAATTTCAGTCATAAATTGTCTTTGTTAGTTGGAAAAGTTTTTTAGAATTATGAAGTATTTGGTATTATTAGATGCAGAATATCAACAAGAATGTAAATATATAAACATTTTTTTTATCCGATGCCGAAAATCATGACTAATTTGAAAAAATGCATAAAATTTATATATGCTAATTAGGCCTAATTGCTTTCGCATTTTTTTTCTCTTATTCTTTTGATTCTTTATCAAAACTAAAAAAAGGATATCAGAATACAGTATATTTCCGACAGAATCCAATTTTTTCGTGCCAAAAAATTAAAATGCAAAAAAGTTATGGCAAAAAAACAAAAAAATCATAATTTTTTTAAATGGCCGGGCTAGAGCGGCAGACCATTAAAAAATATTTTTTAGGAGCGCAAAGGGTTAATGCATTTCAAAATTTTATGAAATCATAATTTTTTTAAATGGCCGGGCTAGAGCGGTAGACCATTAAAAAATATTTTTTAGGAGCGCAAAGGGTTAATGCATTTCAAAATTTTATGAGTGCATCAGAAAGGATCTAGTGATTTAAGAAAATTCTAATTTTTCCAGATTCTTTTAAAAATTCCTTAATATTGACATATTTTTTTTTGTATGGTGGAGAATGCTTCTGCACTTATTCATTCTCAGGATTATTAAGGGCCCCTTTCTTACTGATACAAATGGATTCTATTGAATTTTGAATATAAAAATAGCTACTTTAATAAAATTTTGATGGCTGAGTAATAACTTTCTGTGCAGTTTTGACATAAAATTATTGTTTCACCAAAATTTTTTGCGACATAACATATCTGTAAAACAAGCTTTTGAAATCAGCATGAAAATTATTTATTTCAATTAATACTTGTAATGTTTTATTTACATTTGATAAATTATAATTTTTCAAAATTAAATTTGTAAGTTGAAATGAATGATATAAAATACAGATTGTGTGCATACACCTTTTTTATTTAGAAATGAAAAAAAATATTTAAAATTAAGATACTTTATATTGTTCAGCATCAATCATGAGAATGTGTTAACATTGTTTTTACATTTTGAAGCCACTGACATAACAGTTCTTTTATCCTGTTTAAATAATCCTAAATCACGGTTTGGGATTATTTAAAGCATGTAAAGGCATGCACATCATTGATGCTGAACAATATTGTGTACCTTAATTTTAAATATCTTTTTTTTAATTTCTAAATAGAAAAAATACATGCATATAATCTATAGTTCATAAGTTAGAGAGATGCAAAAGTATTATTCATTTCAACATCCAAATTTAATTTTGAAAAATTATAATTTATAAAATGTAAATAAAATATTACAAGTATTAATTGCTTATTTATTATAATTTAATAATAAAATATGATCATTCTACATTAATGAAGTATTGCATACAAACAATTTTCTCACCTTGTTCATATCCAACAAACACAAATCCAAATTTATTAGACACTGATACTATATTAATAACATCCTTATCACATAAAGCAGGAGTTATGCAAAGTTTTCTTAAAGGTCTGAAACCAAACCACTGAAAAAATTATTATTATTATTATTATTATTATTCTGGGATACATATAATTAAAATTAAAATACTCAATTGGAACATAAAAAAAGTAAATATGAATTAAAAAAGATTGTTGATGAAATATGGAAGGACAAGAGAATCTTAAAAATTTTAATTTTTTTTTATGCAAATTATTTTGACACTGAAAATTTTTAAAGTTTAGTCAAAACATATTTTTATGATTAAGCAATTAAAGAGCATATTTTAGACACATTTATAATTAAATGTTTCTGCATTATAATAAAGTTTATTCATTTAAGAATTCATAACAATTTACTCAAATCAATTTATTAATATTAATACACTATTACTATTACATATTGATGAATTTGCACTTAGAAAATTTCAAATGATTGTTAGATTGTTCAATAACATACAATTGTAAGTATATAAATAATTTTTCAAATAATTGAATATTGCCAAATAAAAGATAATGTTAATTGAAATAAAAATCAAAATATTTTTCCAAATAAACTACAGTGTCATGTTTATGAAATAGTCTATTGGTGTAGATTGTGCAATATCATTATATTGCTGTATATTATATTACAGAGGTACCTCGCAATTCGACATTTGAATTTTGCAGTATGGTGCATGTGTGTACACAGAATTGTGTGATTTCATTTGTCATTTGTCAGTTCTTGATGGACTGCTTTGGTGTTTGCCCATGTTGTTTGTGTTAATTTTCAATTCTGCATTTTTCAGAAAGTAAAAAATTTGTGCATTCATAGGTATTATTATTTTTTTGAATGAAAAATAAGAATGGGTTCAAAGAGAACTGATCAAAGAAATAATTCCAGAAAGAACACTTGATTAAGCACAGAGAAGAAGAAAGAAATTGTAGATAAAGTGCAAAAAAAAAGAACAATTAAGATGTAATTCAAGACTATGGAATTCCTAGGACAACTGTGGGAACATTTTGCAACAGAGAGGGAAGATTATGGGTGCTAGGGTATCTGCTGGAGCAATGAAGATTTCTGATAAGACAACTGTGAGAACATTTTGCATCAGAGAGGGAAGATTATGGGTGCTAGGGTATCTGCTGGAGCAATGAAGATTTCTGATAAGAATAAATATTTTATCAATGAAGAGATGGAAAAGCTGCTTCTCACTTGGATTAGAGAGACAGATGAAGGGAGATCCAGTAACTCAGGCAATGATCTGTGAGAAGGCAAGGTTAATTTTCAAAGAATTACAATAGAAAACTCCAGGATGTACCTCATATCAAATTGAGGAATTTAAAGCAAGATGAGGCTAGTTTCACAGTGCTCGAAAAAGAGGAAAGTGACTTACAGAACACATATAATGGGACAGTGACAATCATAGGAGACAGTGCAGAGAAACCAGAAGAACTTAACAAAGAAATCATGTCAAGAAAATATCACCAAAACACAGGAACTGATCGAAAAGAGAAGGAAGATGAAGAACAAATCCATTACCAATCAGATAGAATATAGAGAAATGTGTAAAGTAATAAGAAAGAGAATTAGAGAAGATATATGAAAATTCAATGTAGAAAGGATTCAAATGACCATTAAGAACAGCAATAGCCTCCGATCAGCACAGAGAGACATAATGACTGGCAAGTACCAACTAAATGCATTCAAAGATGATAACAGAACTTATCAGTGACCGAGACAGTATAGTAGAAAAGGCAGCAACCTTCTATGAGGAACTATACAGACCAAGAGGCTAAGTGAAGCAAACAAAACTAAGACCAGCAAATACAGAAGATATCCATGTAATACTATTGCAAGAAGACAAGAAAGTAGTTAAGATGATGAAGTACGGAAAATCCCCAGGAGAAGATATCATCATCATCAAATTCCTAAAAGAAGAAAGAGTACTAGTTTAGAAGCAACTCTCCAGGATATTCTCTGACTGCATGCAAACAGGACAGATACCAGATATAGCTTGAAAAATGCAGTCAGAGTGCTGATACATAAAAAATGAAATAAAACAGATCTAAGAAACTACAAGCCTATCAATCTACTGTCAATAATATATAAAATCTTCACAATCATCCTCACAAGAAGATAGAATCAAGCAGTGGATTTGGATCAACCAAGAGAATAAGCTGGATTTCAGAAAGACTATTCAACAAAGTATAACAAACTCTTAGCACTATCGCAGGAGATAAACTAATGTAAATAATTCACTCAACAAGTTATTTACATTAGTTTATTTCCTGCCATAGTGCTAAGAGTTTGTTATACTTAATGTTGGCAGTGTACATGTTTATTTCATTCCATACTATTCAACAATGAATCATATACACACTGTCAACCAACTAAAAGAAAAATGCAAAGAATATCACATCCCACTCTCTATGACATTCATAAATTATGAGAAAGTATTTGACTCAAGATCTCACAGAAACAATAAGTATTCACAGAATATATCACCAGTACATAGAACTACTGTGCATCATCTACAAATAAGCAACTGATATATGATTACATAAATATAGTAGGAAAATAAAAATCCAACAAGGAGTTTGTCAAGGAGACAGCATCACACTGAAACTGTTCACAACCTGCCTAGAAGAAATTTTCCAATAAGTAAATGGATGGGAACATAAAGGAATAAACATCAATGGAGAGTATCTCAACCACCTGAGATTTGTAGACAACATAGTATGTTCACTCAAACACCAAATAAACTGCAGGAAATGCTGTGTGACTTGAAAACAGAAAGTGAGAAAATAGGATTGCAAATAAACTACGAGAAGACAAAGGTAATTGTTCAACACAGAAGTAATCCCACAACCAGTGACAATAGAAGGCTGGACAATTGAGAGTGGAAGAATACAAATACTTAGGACATGTAATCACAACACAAGGAGAATAGATGAGAGAAATTCATTATATTTGGGTCAATCATATTAAATCAAAACAAATTGTGTAAAAAGAGAATGAAATTTTTTTCTAATTCATGTTAAATCAAAACCGCATAAAAAAAAGTTCATGTAAAAACAGAACTGGGTATATAGGAAAATAACAAAAATATATCTTATCTCTCTACTAGACTTTAAATGTTTATGTATGTAAAGAATGGTTATTTGTATATAATCTTGATTATTAAATTTGTAGATTATCTGTGGATGATTTCAATTTTTTAAATTTTCAATTTTTTGATTCATAAAATTAAGCCAGTGGGACTGAATACAACACTACAATAGATTTGATATATAATTTGTTCAGAAATTAGAAAAAAATCTCAAGGAGTCTTGAAAACAAAATTCTCATGGAATAAAATAATTTTTTTAATATGCAGTATTTTTTGTAATTAAAATAAGTTGTTGATTTATATACATACATACATACATACATACATATAATAAGTAAAATACAATAAAATAAAAGAATTTGAATTTTCCATGTTTTCTAATTATCTGTCCCCCATCCATTAGCCTAGAAAATCAAGAATACATCATATCTCTAAAAAATGTTTCCAAGTTAACAATCAGTTCAAAGTCTTGAATAACATAAGATTAAAATTTGTATAATTCAAAACTTCATTCAAAGTCAAAAGGCCATATATATATATTAATTATTATTTCAATAGGTTAAAAAACTAATTTTTTTCAAAATTATAGAGCAAAATTTTTTTATTCACATGCAATCTAGTGCAAAACCATACATATTTTACATAGATTATAAGGATACACTAATATGTGTTTCAGATTTTCTTTAAAAACAAATCAAAATTTAAAAGAATGAATTTTGAACACTATTTTAAAATATTGTTAAAAATTAATTATTCAATTTTAAATTATTATTCAAATCTGTGATATATTATAATATAAAAAAAAATCTAGTGGTGTGATGTCACAATTTCAGATTCCATTAGAATCATTGAAAAAAAAGTCTGTCTGAAATCCTACAGTTCATACAGACAATAAATTGGCGAGTGCGTGTCACTGTTCATTCACCATCAAAAGGCAAAATCAAAACTTATCTCTATAATAATCTTTGAATCTATAATATGATAAGCTGCTAATCAATGTTTATGGGTTTGTCAAAAAACTCCGAAGTGAGCCCAATTGTCCTTCTGGTAAAGATTGATAATTAAAAACTGTTTTCATAAACAATTCATTTTATTAACGTAAATTTTTTTTTTGTAGCAAATATAATAAATAAATGATATTTTCTATATTTTTAGGGCATTTTAAATTGAGTTTTATCTGCATTTTTAATATTTACTATGATTGTGGGGAGGAGCCAGAACAAATTAATCAATTTTCAATTAAATCTTATGGGAATTCGCGCCCTAAATAACGACTGTAATCCTGGAACGGATTACCATCATTAACTAAGATACCATTGTATTTGTTTTAGTATTTCATTTGTTCATAGCAAAATAAGCTATATATAAAATTTGACAATAACATAATCAGTATCAATGGAAATTCAATTGTAATATATATTTCTTAAATTAAGCTAAAATACATTAAAAAGATAAACTATTGATATGTAACAAAATTTGTACATATAAAACTTTTTCATATATAAAAAGAAATATCAAAATATGTGAATAGGTAATAATAATGGCTGTAGTCATTGCATGGTTTTTGTGTCATCATCGGTAACAGCAATAATTGTCAGTATTGGTTAGCAAACAGGAATATCAGCAATATCATTAAATGGGCTTTTATTTTGAAGATGTATTACAGAGAAATTATATTTTCAAAGCCATTATCATATTATACTATATTCACTGTTATTATAAATAATAAGTTTACATATATCATTACATGACTTTCCTAGCTGGGAAATTGTTTGAGATATTGAACTAGAGTTTTTATTTTTTTAAATAATGCAGTAGATCCTTGTTTAATATTGCTTCACTTCACTTCATTTCACTATTATATTGAAAGCAACCTAATTAACTAATTAATTAATTTTCAAGATAGAGGACAAAATAAAATCCTATTACATTTCACTGCATAAGAGACAGGTTAACAAGTTAGAAATATATAGTAGTAGTTGTATAATATCAGATAACCACATTTTATATAAATGCTAACTCAAGTATACAATATTGTTTGACTGCTAAACTAAATTGCAATAGATAATTGATTGGATTTGGCACATGGAAATTCTTAGACTTTCTAATCAAAGGACCTAAAATCGAATGTGATCCTGTACCTTTAAAAACTTACATGAGGGATTTGAGTCTAGCGTATCTATGTACTTCCTCTATTATTAGATTGGCCTCTATGAGTTTATAGCACATATGATGATCTGGAATTGCACCACAATTAGCAAATGATTTAATAATTGATGTTAAGAAAAATTTAACACAGACTTAACACCTGTGAATTCTAAGATATCTTTTATTGGAAAAAAATTTTTTTTTCCATAAATCATGACATATTGCTTCTATATAATATTTTCCAATTAAAATTTGCAATTAAATCATGCTCTTCATTCATGCCATTCCTTTATTGAACAATGAGTTCTTAACTTCCATTACACAAGTACTTTACTAAAATAGCCTCATGCCCAGTAACTGATTGTAATTAGCGAGGTGAAAAATCCTCGGCGTCAGCATAAAGTAATAATTTTACCTTAATTAGCTAATAATTAGATGGTAAAAATTATCAAATAGCATCTCTTCTAGTATCAGAAAGAAAGTATTCCAAGAACATAACCCTTATAACAGTAGGCTTATAGAATATTTGGTTTCAATTAGTGTCATTTCGGTTAAATTACTATTTCAGGAATTTAACCCAATGTTAAATGAGGATATTAACATTATTTCATTAATATTTATAAAATATATTATTATTATTTATTTTCTATTAAGAGCCTATTACAATGAAATAGAAAACTTATTTTGTTACTATGCACAGTAATATGTAAAGTTTATAGAAATTTTTCTTATAAAAATGTATTTTAGAGAAAATGTCATTTCATATAACTTGTTGATAAAGTAACAAAGCTGAAAAAAATACTGTCAACTATATGAAGAATGTATATTTTAATATATGTATGACCATAGCCACCACGAATTATATTGCATTCACTCTTAGTATTGTTGCTGTTGGAATGTATCCAACAGTTATAATTGCAGAAATTAGATTTTGCTAATTGAAAAATGCTTAATTTATATATAATAATTTAATTTATACTTTAAAATTTTCAAAGAAGTCAAGTTTTTCATTTCTCAATTTAATCAGTATTTATTAGACATATTATAAAATTACTTCATCTTGACATTATATATTTAATAACAATAATAATCCATACTAATGATGATTAAATTCAAAATGTAAATTGTGATCAATAGATTCAAAATAAATTTAATGACATTATATAGCCAGAAACTAATTAGAATGTGTTCTAAATAAAAATGTAGAATTCCTGCTCAGATTGTGACAGCCAAAAAGATTATACACAATTTATATATTATATTTTAGTTTTAAATGATTCCTTTGGGTGACTGAAATATATAATAGCAAAAGAAATTAGAACTTACCTACAGTAAATATTGTACTTAACACATTTGAGCCATGCTGAATTCACTTTTATGGAAATTCTATATTCTTATCATATTCTGAAGTGGCTGGTTTTCTGAGCATTCTGGATAGCAGTATACTGGATAATTGGTCCAATAGCTATATATATATTAAGATGACTAATTTTTCAAAATACTAAAGAGGGACACTTCTGAGAAGAGAAAAGCAATACAGTATTTGAAATTATAAATTTTAATTTTTTTAAATTATTGACAGAATGAATATTTTTAACGACAAAATTATGTAGTTGTTTGAATATAATTTAACTCCTTGAGTGCCATGGATGTTTTGAAATTAATCCTAATTAATATGCAAAAAAAATTAAAATTGAAATCTCACTTAATTTTCATCAAAATCTTTTTTGAAAATTTCAATATTTATTGCAGATTTTGTTCTCTTTCTAACAATGTAAACAACTTTTTCAAACTATTTTTTCATAACTTTTTGTTACATTTACGAGATTGACAAAACCCAATTTTTTTTATATGCAATTTTAGCCATCCAATGAAATAGTCAATATTTTTAGATAGTAACAAGTCTTCCAAACAAAATGAACCACAAATGAAGAAATTTGGCTGAAAATTTCAGAAGTTATTGATAAAAAACCCACAAGTTATGTAACATTTGTTGATAGAAGTTACTCATATAATTATTAAAAAAATTACATGAATTCTTTGAAATATCATTTTTATTAATATTTAATAATTATTAACTTGCTCTTACTCTATTTACACAATTTTTCTCAGTACTTTTTATAAATTTTTTTATTTATATAAAAAAATCCTAAAATATACAAAAATGGCCTCATGTGGTACATAAATAGCTATGTTTTCTGTTTCTGTAATTGAATTGCTGTTGATATATTTTAACTCTGGACCCAATACCATTTACCCACATTCAAAGTAAACTTGGTTGCAATTTATTGGGAAAGGAGGGGCTGCTCTAAAGCAATAAGTGCCATGCTCCTTTAAATGGCCTTACAGTGTTTGTTTTGTTTTTTGCAATTTTCTCTTAAATTTCAGTGAAATTAATTAACTTGGTAGTAGTGTCATGTTTACCCAATGGTGTTGGGTTTCATAGGGGCTGTGAGACCACATTTTTATTAAAAATTTTTGCTATTTTTTAATCTACATATTCTGATTGAATTAAAATATTTATTTCTGATGAGTCTCTAATCTATAATGCAAAAAATATCATTTTTTTATGTAATGTTGCTGTTTTTTAATAAATTATTATGTAATTCAATACCTCCTTATCAAAATTAAGTAAACAAAGAGATCACATTTCAGACAGCCCTAAATCTTTTCCCGTTGTCAAAACAAATGCAGTTCCTGTTTAATTTGTAAACAGAGGGTGACTTTTGTAAACTGAGATAGTCCAAGATCATTTGGAGGTGGTACATCAGTGGGAATGGTTTGTGAATAACAAGAGCAATAAAATATGACCTCCAGAAGCATTCTCCAATTTTGATGGCTAGTAATCATATATTATTTAAATTTAACCTCATATTCTAATTTTATCATGTTCTGTAATATGTTTTTATGCATATTTTGTAAAAATTTCTCACCAAAAGAAATCTTTTTTGTTTTATGAATTTTTTTTTTATTGAATGTATAATATACAAATTATGAGGATAAACAGATTCAAAAATTCATTTTTTCATTACTGTTAATGATAACAAAATAATTTGTTTTTTTTCTTAGAGAAAGGTTGAAGGTATATTAAACACTATATTTTGATACTGAGGTCAGAATTTATGATGTAATGGTATATCATTTCCGACTAGAACTAAACAATGATTTCTTCAAGTATTATTAATTTATCTTCTAATATTCACTTTTTAATTGTACAGGGTGTCTGAAAAGTATCTTTACACTTTTAGAAAATTTATTAAAAAGATACAAAGAAGGATGTGCACTTACTTTCTTTATTGAATGCAAAAAATCGTATCAAAATTTTTTAAAATGAAGTGGACACTATATGGCATCATTGATGGTGCCGAATGTAGGTATCTTCTCAAAATGGCTTCACCGCAGGAAATGGCGCAAGTTGTAGTGTGGTTTATCGAATTTAAATCTCAACCAGGTACAACGAAAATTTCGGACTGCATATGATCGAAATCCACCTTTAAGACCAACAATTTATAAATGGTATAAGAGATTTATGACAACAGGTAGTGTTTTGCCAAAAGCAAATGTGGTCGGCCTAGCAGAAGCTTCGATGATATTGAACGAATTCATGAATCTTTTCATCATATTCCTCGTAAATCGATTTGTTTGGTGACCTATCAATTACAAATACTCAGATCAACTGTGCATGATATAGTGCAGAAAAATTGAATTACAGTGGCCATCGGGACTGTCAATTCTGCAATGCTTCATAGAACCTGGCTTGAAATCTCTTACTGACTCGATGTGTTGCGTGGGACTAATGGTGCACATATTAAAATGCTGTAAGAATTGTCAAAAAAACTTTGATACTTTCTTTATTGAATGAAAAAAATCAAAAGTGCATATCTTTCTTTGTTTCTTTTTAATGATTTTCTAAAAGTGTAAAGATACTTTTTGGACACACTGTATAATTAAACATTAAATAATTTCTATTAGAAATTTTAACAAATTTATTATAATTAAAAGAGAGATATAGCCGCACTCAGTAATGATAAATCATTATTTTAAATTTAATAAAGAGCTTTAAATAAAAATCTGGAATCAGATAAATAATAAATTATATAAAAATAAGGAAATTTTATTTATTCAGAAAAACTTTTATCTAATCACAAATTTAATAGTTTGTCAAAATGCGACATGAATCAAGCAATAGCCATGCCGTGAAACAGCGAACTATTTTAGAAACTATTCATTATGGTAATCTACATAATTTGCATCAACTTAGATTTTTTGGAGGGACTGTTAAGTCCACATATTTTTTTTTATGGCTGGTTTTAATGGTTTGCAACATGTAATAAATGCCTTGGGAAGGACCTAGCAATTTAGGAAAATTTTAATTTTTTCAAATTTTTTGAAAAAAAAATTTTTCAGTCTGACTCCCGAGAATGTTAATGTGTGGAATCACGCCATGAAATCACTGCTGGGCTAATTTAAACAAAGAAATGAACAATTAAGATATATTTTAGTTTATCCATTATTTTCTTATTATCTACAATATATTATTATTTTCAGAATTTTATAGTTTATTTTAAGAAATTCAATTTTTTTCCAAAAATTCCAAAATATTTATTGAATCATGTGATTGGAATGAGTTTGACAGATTAGACTAAAAAATCAACAGGATGGGATAAAAAAATTCCAAATTCTATTGATCTGTTCAAATGTAAATAGTGCTTGTTTATACATAATTTAAAAAATATTTAGCAACCGAAGAAATTTAGGATCCACCATCAAAAGGACACATTTTTACTGATTACACAAAATAGCAATTTGCAAAAGTTGGATTAATAAAATCAGGATTGAATTTTTTTAAATCATTTTTGTTCCACTATCTTGTTTTTTATAGATGATAAACATTTAAGGAGTTAATAAATGTTTAATTGTTGAAATTATTTGTTGGAAAACTATGAAATATATTCTATAAAGATAAATAATGAAAATAAATCTTAAAATATAATTTTTTCTCAATTTTATTATTTTATGTTCTATAAGAACATTTATAAGTTCTTTATCAAATTAATATATAATTCACATTTTAAAGTCTATGTATTGTATTAGAAAAATAAATTAACATTTTCTAATATAATATATTATCAGTGAGATTAAGTAATTAAGTGCCAAAGAAGTAAGATAAAATGTTTATGCTATCCACATAGCCTGCCTCAGTTGAAGCAGGCATGGATAGCCGAAAACATTTTTGAATAAACGATTTATCTTATTTCTTTGGCTTATTGTTTATTTTATTTAATAACTAAAGTAAGAAGTATTTTTCAGAAGTAATTAAGTGTTGTACAGAATTGAAATTAGAAAATTATACCTGATTTCTATTCACATGTAGGAAAAATTAAACTCAAATGGAAATCTAGCAAATATCTAACTTATTAGATTATCAACCCTTAAAAGAGATGTGGTGTATTATATTCCAGCTTTAGAGTTTAAAATGTCATAGTTTTACATGGAAATATCTCAATGTTATCAGTATGGGCCTTGATTTTTGAAATAATATGTATGTTTACTTTGTATAAATTTTTTATTGTAATACTAACATTTCCTGACTTATGCAATTTCTGACTTACATAATTTTCTAAAATAAAAAAAAATAAATAATGCAATAAAAATCGTAAAACAGTAAAAATTTTCAATTCAACAAAAATTGTTCTTACTAAATATATGTAAATCTGATATACATAAATCCATACTTGCATAAGATTAGGTCCAGTTTGTTAACTAAAATTAAACTTTGTTCCTCCTGAAAAAATTGTAGATGTGGAAAACCAATACTAACTTATTCTTTAATTTAACTATTTTTAATTTTGTCCTTATGACTCACTAGTACTGTATAACATATGCTCTGATATACATAGATTTGATTTACTTAGGGTTTTGCAAAATGATCCACTTACATAAGATAGGAACTCCCTGTGTTCAATAGTTTTAGAATGAAGGATAAAGTGAGAATATAGAATAGTATATGGAAAAATGGGGAGAAGATTCCTGCCAGAAATGTTGCAGGCCACTATCAGAAAAAAAAAAAACTTTTTAATTGCTTTTTATGATACCTAGTGGAATGATAAATGAATTCTATTCTCCATTAACAAGAATATTTATAAATTTAAAAGTAATTGTTGCACAACTTTTTGTGTAAATGAGCTATACATATGAACTTAATTAATAAAAAGGTTAAGCTGCTGATAATTCTGAAATGAGTGACATTGATTCTTGCAAAGGAATTGTGGCTAGTTCTCTTTGAATTTAACCAGTTTGACTTTCTTTTATATAAGTAGTAGTGTAGATCAGTTACTTGTTTTTTAATATTTATATGAACTAGGATTATTGCTATTAAATTGATTTATTTATTGATTAAAACAAAGTTACCATATTTATTGACTTATAAGATACACCATAATTTTGGAATGGTAAATTTAAGAAAAAATTTAAAAAGTTATTGCTAATACAGTGGGAATTTTAAATTCAATAAAAGTAAAACTCAAAAATCATCCAAAATTTTGTTCTGCTGCACTGTTCTTATGTTCCTTTGTGAGGAAGTTAACTTTGACCTGTCCTATTTTTATTTTATTATACACTCTATTAATTTTAGCGTTATTTTTATTAATCTAACATATTATATTTTAGTTTAAAAGTTAACTGACTTCCACTTTCTCCGTCGTAGTTGGCAATCACGTGATACGGAATCGGAGAACCTGTACCCGGAAGAGCTATCCCGGTTAATGATGTCTTATCTACATAAACCGTCCTCCGGAAGAGCTATCCCAGGTAATGATGTCATTTTATTTACATAAATTTTACCACTGAAACTTATATGTGAAAATAAGAATGATCCGTATCGGTGTTTTGAATAAAATAAAAAAATTATTTTTTATAATAATGTAATTAAACAAATATATCAGTATGCATAAAGTAGTACCTTTTTGACACTATTTTATGCATACCAATATATTTGAAATTAAATCACAGATATCTTTTGCAATCATATAATGATTGCAGGAGACACCTGTGATTTAATTGCAGTGGTAGTACTTTTGTGGAAGTGAGAAGAATGAGAATAAAACAATAAACAACTTGACATTAAAAATACATCTGTTTGTAAATTCTAAATTAAAATGTCTCCTGAATCTCATTACCCTTCCTTGCATGGAAATATATTTCATATACAGGAATACCTCGATTATCGTGGTTTCGATTATTGCGATTCTTGATTTATCGCAGTTTATAATTTGATACCAAAATTCAATTATTGTGCTCAAAATTCAAATTATCGCGGCTTCGAGATAGCCAGAACTACCATATTATAAGCAACCAGAATTACATTTGTTCTCCAGGTAACTCTCTTTAGCAATTCATTTTTATCTGACGAGCTTGCTCACCATTCATCAGTAACTGTCCGCCTTTACCTGAAGTACATGTGGACAGTGCCGGCTTAACCCAGTAAGCAGATGATGCACAGCATCGGGGTGCCAAAATTATCATTTTCTCAATATTGTTACTCAGCAATACTGTACATTGCTGAGTAGATATTACAAGAAAGCTGCATTGGGTGCCGGGACATCTAGAGGGACTGCATGTGAATATTTATTTCTTTTTTTATTTACCCCTACAATGAATGCTAAAAGAAACAAGGATGATATCAAGTCAACAGCTATCAAGAAGAAACATAGAGTGATCAGCTTAGAAGATTGGCACGTTTAACACATTTTTTGTACCTCGTATATAAAATTTAATTAATAGATTTGAAAAATCCTTGGCAGTGATCACCCATTTTACATGCATTATTTATCCCGATTATCGCGGATTCGATTATTGCGGTATTTTTCGTGGCAACA
>AYEL01090786.1:0-25133 GCA_000484575.1 Olivierus martensii
TGATCAGCTTAGAAGATTGGCACGTTTAACACATTTTTTGTACCTCGTATATAAAATTTAATTAATAGATTTGAAAAATCCTTGGCAGTGATCACCCATTTTACATGCATTATTTATCCCGATTATCGCGGATTCGATTATTGCGGTATTTTTTGTGGCAACAATAACCGCAATAATCAAGGTATTCCTGTATATTTAATACAGTTGATTCCACTTAATTGGGACTAATCCATTTTGACCCAATTAAATGAACTAATAATAAATTATAAAATATGTAATATGTAGCTAAATAAATAAATAGATAAAAAATAATAACTAAGTACTTATTTTAATGCTTTATTAAAATAGGTATCTAATTATTAGCTTTTTAGTGATCTCCTCTGACTTCGCCTTCAATACTGGCCTGCTGATATTCACGCCTCGTTTGCTAACTATAGAAAACCATTCTAATGCTTCTTCAACTTCTGGATCCTTTCCATCATGCTTTTGGATGTTCCTGGAATTTCTTTCTGTAATACCCACTCCTCACATAGTTGATTTTCTTGTTGTAGGAGACACACTATGGTATAGTTTGGTACACCAGTTATATCAACAAGTTTACGATGGCTTATATTAAATGGCTGGCATTTAATTTTATCCAGAAAGCAATTTTACTTGAAAGTCATTTCTTGAGAGATTACTTGAAAGTCATTTTTTGAAATTTTACTTGAGTCATTTCTTGGCATCTTGGCAAAGATTTAAAAATTTTAAATAAAATAGCACTGTAAATGAACATTGCTAGGTACAGTATATAGTAACGGTAGACTCTTAAACAGAAACATACTTCTCAGACGCACGACAATAGATAACTGATTCGTATCACACTAGTGTTACCAAATAATAGTGTACTAGTATTGACATACTTTTAAAAAATCCCTAAAGTATGTCAAAAATTGCTAAATTCCTTTTTTGCTACTGTCCCATTAAGTGAAAAATTGTCCCAATTGAGCATTTAAATTATGTTTTAGTTTATTAGTTTGGTTTCCATTCTTTGAGATTTGGCCGAAATAAGCGGTTCCCAGTTAACCAGTAGCTTAATTAAGTGGAATCGATTGTATATATTTCATAGTATATTTCATTTACCATATTCATGCATAAATGGATTAATAGATTTGAAAATTATCATAATTTAAATGAACAAAGAATATTTTTTTTAATTGAAATTTTGTGCGTATAAAAACTGCTTTGGTATATACAGGGTACGTCAGCTAAATCCGGACAAATTTCAAATTGAATTTTCCACCATATTTGATGTCAGCGCTACGATGCTGCTGACGTTTTAGTAAGCCAGACAGACGATGTGTTTGAGGATAAGTTCAAAATGGCTGATCAGTTAAGATCAAGTGCAGAATATAATTGGAGAGCAGCGATAATCGAAGGCCTTCGTGCTGGACGTTCACCTACCAAAATAATTCGGTTCTTTAATTATCCAAGATCGACAGTTTATGATGTTGCTGCTAGATATCCGGCTTCAGAGAAGTCTGAAGAAGTTCTGCCAACCCAGCAAGGAAGAGCCATTCCAGGGAGAGATCGTCAAGGACACTAGAAGTTGTCCAAAGGACTCAAGAACTCATCTCAGAGAACCCAGGGAAACCTCTCAGGCAGTTGGCAAAAGCATTGGGTGTGAGTGAGGCCACAATGCGTCAAATTGTGGAAGAGGAACTACGGTACAAGTCCTACGTCATAAAAGTACGATAAATGCTGTCTGATGCCGCTAAAACAAAGAGAGTTGCTCGCTGCAACTTGCTTCTGTGTTCAATGAAGAATGAAGCTGCAGGATGCATCAGATTTTTTTCTGATGAGAAAATTTTTACTGTTGATGCCAAAGTAAACCGGAGAAATGACTGTCAGTTTGCCTATGACCCTGAAGATGTCCCCATAATAGCTAGGACGAAGTTTCCGGCCAGTATTCATGTCCTAGGTGTTGTTTCCAGTGAAGGTGACGTCATGCCGCCGCACGTCTTTGGAAAGGGGGAAACCATAACAAAAGAGGTTTACTTGCATGTTCTTACAACAATAGTGAAACCTTAGATGGAAACTGTGGCTTCTGGAAGACCCTACATCTTCAAGCAGGATGGTTCACCTGTGCACACCAGTCATTTAATGAAAAACTGGTTGTCAGACAACGTGGATATGTTTTGGTCTAAAGAATTCTGGTCTCCTAACAGTCCAGATTTGAATCCTTTGGACTATTATGTATGGAGCGTTGTTGAAAGGGTCTCTAATAGGTCAAGACATCCTAATGTGGCATCTCTCCAGGCTGCTATTGAGGCAGTGTTTTCGAACTTGGACAAGCAGGTGTTGCACAGGGCATGTCATCATTTCCGGTCGAGGATCGAGGCAGTAATTGAGGCAGAAGGGAATTACATCGAGTAATTTTAATCTGAAGGGATCCCAAATTAATGTGCAAATGATAATTTTGATAATTTTATTCTTTTTGTTAAATAAAATTTTGTTTAATTAAATTGTCTATTTTGTTCGGATTTAGCTGACGTACCCTGTATATCAGTGTATATTTGAAGAATTTTGTTTTTGGTATGTGTGAATTGGACTTTTATTTTTGGTGTACATTGCAAATAATTATAAATAATAGTGATGTAGAATGAAACATGAAGTATATTTAAACTATATATTTTCTTTTTCAGAGAGTGAAGCTGAAACACCTTCACCAACTGTTCCTAATCAGCCAATCATATCAAGACATACTGAATTAAATCCTTCAACTTACACATATATGAATGGAACAAATAGTCCTGTAACAACTTGTATGTTACTGTTTAATTATTATTATTTAATTTTATTACTGTTTATTGGCAATACATAAATTCTTTTATAGCTTTAGATCCAGATATTAGTCCTGATGAAGCAGAAGAAAAAGCACGATTAATTGCACAAGTACTAGAGTTACAAAATACTCTCGATGGTAAATTTTTTAAAAATTAAAATCTAATAAATAATAATAAACAAGAATTCTTGATTTATATAAAATTTGTTATATTTTTATGGTTATAATTTAATTCTCTACTATATCTTCTTCTAATATATATTGTAATATATATAGACAATATAATAGATTAGTGATTATTTTTCTGATAAGATCAGTCTTATAGTTAATATTATAACTCCAAAACAGTGTTTCCCAAACTTTTTTCTTATGGCACACTAAAAAGATCAAAAAATTTTTGCAGCACACCTGAAATAATCTTAATTTTTCTGAATTTTTTTTATTTTTACATATATATTTTACATAGTTATTTTTACATATTTAATATGACGGATGTGCCTGATTTTTAGAGCAAACCTGATCGAATCGAGGCTCCAAAATCGACAAACAAGTGCACATTTCATTGTCGATTGTAAGAAATATCTCTCTCTCTTTTTTGATTTGATTTCAGTTAGTGCTGAAAATCCAAACTCACGTAACCATTACGATGTGAATGGCAGAATTACTTTGATTGCTTTTGAACTGATTGTAGGATATAACTCATTGACTGAGATCCAAAACTCATCCAGGCTCTTTTCCAGAAACGTTGACCGAGGAAATGTATTCTTTTTTAAATCAATGAGTTGCTGTTCTTCTTTGGTTGTAAGATGTATAGTTGAGTTTTTTCCAAATGGATTGATCACCCATCCATATTCATTGCTTGCAGTTGATGGGAAGTAATGCTGCAGTGCCGACTGTAGGTGTCTCAATGCGTCCAGAATTTGAGTTTGTTAGGCTTATTTCTATTACTATTTGAATAAGATTCGTTGAAAGTGGGAAAGCAGTCGAGGACTTCTCTTCGAGACTGTTTTGCCACAGCAACAACTTTTCTTCAAATGACTTGATTTTTGATGTTGCAGGTATGATGTTAGTGAATAAAGTTTCTTTATAAATTTCGAATTTGCAACAGTGTTAGCATTGAAAATTCAACAACTTTCTACAGCTGCCCCTCTAGTGGCAAAATGTAGCGCTCTGATTTGGTACATCATGTGTTTATTTTATTTTATTAATTTAGGGTGGAAATTGAATATTTTTTGATTTATTAAAGCAATTTAAATTAAAAAAAAATCCTGCGGCACACTAGCAAATCTCTCGCAGCACACAGTTTGGGAAACACTGCTCCAAAACAAGAAATTTATATCTTGTATTTACTAGTAAATAAGAATTATGTAAATTTTCTATTTTGCTATACAATGTATCTTTGTATAATATAACTAGTTAGTCCCTGGTCACTATGTGACCAGGGGCAAAAATGAAACATGTGACCAAATATATCAAAAATGAAACATTTGTTTCTTTTCTGTCAAATTTGAGGTTTTTCATTTATTTAGCATATCCTTGTATATAATACTTTTGCTTGTTTTTTTCCTCCAGACAAAACTCAAAATTTTTTTTACATGAAATTGGCAAATAACAAACTATCGATTTACTGATTAAGTTATCTAAATAATAATTATAATTTTTATCTTAAAATAAAAAATTATAATTTCTGAAATGAATAAAATATTATTGAAATTCTGAACTAAATATTATTTAAATGCGACATTTATGTAGCCTCGACTAAATATTTTTTAAATGCAACTTTTATGTAGCCTCGACACACCGAATGCAAACTGAAGAAATATTATTTAAATGCAATATTTATGTAGCCTCAACATGCCAAATGCAAACTGAACAGCCAACATTTTTCGATTGAAAAAGACAGAAATTAAAGTCAAATAACAAAAAGAAGTATACAAATATAAATAGGAAGTAAACTATGATAATTTAAAGCAAAATTTATAATGAATTGAGTTTAGTTTTCTAAAAGATGTGATTAAAGATTTGAAGCGAGAGAAAATAACGGCAGAACTTCCGGTTGCAAGAGTTCGCATATGTGCAGAAACATGGACTTCACATGCTTATTCCTTTATTTTATATGATGATGATGATTGTTATATTCTTTTTGCTATTGAACCCTTGAATGCAACTGTCCATAATAAAAACGGAAAATATGATAAAGAAAGCATATGCACTTCCGATAATATGGAGGTTAAAGCACGTGCACTTTTTTCACGTGAGTAATATGGAGGTTCTAGCTGGAGCTTTTTTCTCTGAATATGAGGTTGGTACGAAATATGGTTTGAGGCAGGCAGTCCGGTGTCCATATGGGGTCCCATCACAGACCTTAGTGACAGATTTGGGCATCAGTAGCAGTCCCGGTTCCGTTTAGGGACCTGCGAGTGAGACCCCATTGACGGACTGTGGATGTGACAACTACAGAATGGTATTAGGTGATCCCTTTAGTCTCCTTTTACAACATGCGGGGTCAAATAGTGGGCATATTCTAACCCCTTACCCACAGGGAGAAGCACATGCACTGGCCAAGGCACTAGTTCTTATAGACTTAAGATGGTATCACTCCCTTGTGGACCAAAGTAGGCAATAGTTATAATTATTATCTTAAAAATAATAATAATTTCTGAAATAAATTATTAGTTATTATAATTTTTAAAATAAATAAAATATTTAAATTCTGAAATAAATTAAATATTATTTAAATGCAATCTTTACATAGCATTGGCATGCCGAATGCAAATTGAACTCTCGAGCCCAGGAACAGATAACATTTTTCGATTGAAGAAGACAAATTAAAGTCAAATAACCTAAAGAAGTATACAAACATTAATAGGAAGTAAACTATGATGATTAAAAACAGAATTTATAATGAGATTTGGATTTAGTTTTCTAAAAGTGGCGATTAAAGATTTGAAGCAAGAGAAAATAGTAATGGCAGCACCTTGGGCAGCACTTACGGTCCCAGGAGTTCGCACATGTGCAGAAACGTGGACTCCACACGCTTATTCCTTTATTATATATGATGATTGGGATCATTACATAAATACATTAAAATAAGTACAGTCAAACCTGTTTTTGTGCGGGGGATAGGGACTGCATAAAAGAAATCGCATAAAAAAAATATCCTGAAACTTAGTAAGCAGCTATAAAATATATCATTTGCAATATATTAAAAATAAATTTTTTTATGATGTAAATAGGGACCGCATAAAAAAATCCCACATAAAATATATGTAATTCAAAACCTCAAAAACCTCACAATGTAGCTAGAAATTCGTTATTCAAACAAGGTAAAATTGAATTTACACACCAGAATATTTTTCGGTCAAGAGGTATGTATTTTTTACTACGTTAATCACAGGACGGTTATCAACTACTGTTACTAGATAGCTCAATATGTACAAGAACAGTAATATCGAATGGGCCATATATTGGATTCTTTTTAATTTGCATATTATTTTGACAGCCTTCTGTTGTTTTCTTTATAAATTACATTTTTTAATTAATTTTTATTCATAATATGCATTTGATGGAATTTTTTTAAATCTGTTGCACAAAAAAATCGCACATAAACAATCTCACAAAAGAAACTGCACAGAAAAGGACCGCATAAAAACAGGTTTGACTGTATATGAATTATATTAACCAGACTAAAAATTGACAGCGATATCTAAACTTTTTTTATGAATAACAGCAGGGTTGGAGAGTCAGAGGATTTTAGGTAGAGTCGGAGTCGGAATTTTAAACTGTTTGGGAGTCTGAGTCAGAGTTGGATTTTTTAAAAGGCGGAGTTGGAGTCGTTATTTGCCATCTGACTCTGTAACTCTGAATAACATATTTTTCAACCACTTCATGAAATATTATATTGCTTTATTTCTATTTTATTGCCATTTTAAATATTATTTAACTTTTTATAATTTCAGCATTTTATTGTTTCATGTTTGTTCATCTTAACAGTTGTGAACATGCATTGATAGTGAAAGTAGTAATGTTTATTCATGACAAAAGGTTATTTTTGACTAAAGATAATCTTATGTGAATAGAATTTTTATAATAAATAGAATTTTTACATCAGTAATTTTGATATTGACTATTTTTGGCATTTTCCAATGAATTTTATATATTACTTAAAAGATTTCTTGTGGTATTATATTTTGTATCTTATTTATGGTAATTATTACATTCTGTATTCTTCTATATTAAATCAGGATGTATTTTTGTTTTGTGTCATTTTTGAGATCAGATAGATGACCAATGATTGACTAGTGATGGAATAATGTTTTTGATAGTATATTGATTTGTGTTAAATTGTAATAGAATGTTTTTCATTAGTATATCTAGAAAATAAGCCTTATTTGAAGTGGAAAAAGATATATTTATTATAGAAATACTTTTGACTTCAATAAGTCATCATCAGCTATATATAAAAACAATTAATTATATAAACTATCAGAATTATAAGCACAATGTTTAAAGTGGAAAATAATACACGATTCAATTTGATACATTTTAAAGATATACTTTTATAAAATATAATTAATGTATATAATACAGTAAATCTAAAATCTAATATATTATAATTATGAAATTTAATTTATATACAGGTGTTCCCTAACTTATGCTAATAATTGGAATTGAAGGGTTTTACATAAATTAAATTTTGTATTTTCAGGACATTATTTTGCATAATGTACAAACACAGAACAATCAGACATATTAAATATAAAACAAGAGTATATTCTATAAAATTACAATTTAAATTTGAATAATTAATTTATAAATACACTCATCCCTCGATTTACATGGTAGATACATTCCTGGAAAAATCATGAAAACTGAAACCATGTAAAATGAGACACAGAATTCATACAAAAATAGCAGGATATGTTCAATTAAACTGTAAACCATGTAAATCGATGTAAAGAAGATACAGAAAAGTCTGAGGATATATTCTTTATAATTGTGTAAAATGAGATAAGGATTAAAGAAAAAAAGGGGATTGGTTCATTACAACAATTTAATGTTGTATATTGCTTATAATTTTCAATTTATTTTTGAAATTGAAAACAAACATTAATTAACACATATTCAAAAAAACACAAATTAACAATATTCCATACAAATAAAAACAATAAAAGAATTCAAACATAAATGGACGTGAGCTGCAAGCCTGAGTTGAGTTTAGTTGAACTGCGAGACTTGGATAGTAAAAGCTAATAGTGAACAATAAATTATGAAAGCGAAAGTGGACTAAGAAGAACTGTGAGTTATTATGAATTAAAGACATAGATTAGTATAGTATGAGATAATTATCAGATTTTGTATTGGATTTAGTTATAGTGAAACAAGATTATTTTGTTTTGTGTGTAAATAAATTGGACTATACGAAATATAGTTGTATTCACTCTATTAATCTCTACGAACTTATAAACCCACAAAATGTGACAATATGATACTCTTTTAATTTATAAATGGCTAATGCACAAACAACAAACCCTTTAGCAAAGAAATTTTTTTTGTTTTCATTTTAAAACCGTGTAAACTGAGTGCTAAAAAAAATTTTTTTTGTTTTCATTTAAAAACCGTGTAAATTGAGTAAAAAATAAATTTTTTTGTTTTCATTTAAAACCGTGTAAAAGCGAAACCGTAATTTTGTTTTAATTTAAAAACTGTGTAAATTGAGTACCGTGCAAATCGTTTTTTGTTTTTATTTAAAAACTGTGTAAAAGCGAAACCGTGTAAATTGGGTACTGTGCAAATCGAGGGATAGGGTACAATAATCTGAACTAACATCCATATGATAGCACGGATGATAGAAAAAAGTAAAATTTATCAAAATTTTATTTTTTCTAATTTAAAATCAAAAATATATAAATCATATAATTGAAATATTTAAATGTATAATATATAATTGTCAATTACTTTAAAGAAATAAAAATCTATTTTCTTCATTTTTCTTTTCATAAAGTAATATGATATTATATTGGAGCTCAATATGTATAATATGCATATAGCAGATCCTTGTTTAACATTGGAATTAGGTTCATGAAAGTCACAAGATTAACTGAAAACAAAATCCCATTAACCTAGCATATAAATTTTCCAGAGCAGATTCCATATTTGATCCTAGGTCCTCTGAATGGAAAGCCAAAGCATTTGCATTCAGTTAATCCAGTTATATGTCCTGTGCGCTATATAGTTTAATTTGATATATTGTTCATAGAAAATATATACTTTAGTTAGTGTTCACATAAAATATGGTTGCCTTGTTTTCTATAATTATATGTTTCCATTTTTTTTTTTTTATTAAATGAAATTAAATGAATGAGAACTCAACTGCTAAAAGTGCTGAAGGTAAGAGATAAGATTACGAGTCAAAAGCAGTAAAATGGAAGATAATTATATAAGTTTCCATTTTTTTCTTACTGTTATGAAGGGAAATGTAGAAATCAGAACTATATTCAGTTTCTTGGTCTTAAAATTTTTAATTTTATAATTAATTAATTTAGTTTTTGCCTGCAACATAATAATGAACTGATATTAAGTGAGGCAATGTTAAACAAGGACCTACTATATGTATGTATATGAGGGGGGACCCAAAAATAACTGGAATCGTACTCCTGCACATTGTGTACTTGTAGCACGAGGTTGCACTGCTAGGGGGCTGTGGGAGGACATCTCCTGAGTCAGTATGCCAAGTGGCGTCAACCGACAATGACACGTGTGGTTTCTCTGGCAGTTCTGTGTGTGTTTGTAGTGCACTTGTGACATGAAGAAATGGCAAATTCTCGCGAACAACGTGCAGCTATGAAGTTTTGTTTTTTATTCGGCAAGAATGCAGCTGAAACTGTTGTGATGATGCAAACAGTTTACAAAGAACATGCTCTCAGTAAAACGCAAATGTATGAATGGTTTTCTTGGTTTAAAAGGGGAGAAATGGCCATTGAAGATCAGCCACGTTCTGGTCGTCCTTCAAGTGCGCAAACCAAGGACAACATCGCCAAAATCTGTTATCTCATCAGGGAAGATCGACGTAGAACAATCAACCAACTCGAAGACTTATCCAGGTTGTCCTGGAGCTCCATTCAGTACAGCACATTTTGCACGACGATTTGGGAATGCAACAAGTGGCTGCTAAGTTTGTGCGCAGACTTCACAGATGACTACCTTGACTCACGCATCCTATTTGCCAGATTTGGCTCCCACGGACTTCTTCCTGTTCCATTAGATGAAAAGGGACTTGAAAGGCAAGCATTTTGCTGATGCCTATAAAATCAAATGCAATGTCATGATAACGCTGGCAGGTATTAAAGAGGCCGAATTTGCAAGGTGCTGAACATTTGGACAAGTGCATTAGTACCAATGGAGAGTACTTTGAAGGTGATTAAAGTTGTATTAAAAAAAAAATAAAGTCCATGCTTTTTATCAGGAAATTCTGGTTATTTTTGGGTCCCCCTCGTATATGTATAAAATTATGAATGAATACTATACTCAATTTATAACAGTCAAAATTTTATACAAATAATCTTATATAATTGAAATTTACTTATTCATTTAATACTTAAATCAAAGATTTCTCGCATATTCAAAATATTTTAGTTTGAATATTACTCTTATATGCTATTTTCTTCTAAGAATTATTTTTTAAAATCATTTTACTTTTCCACAATTAAGAAAAACACATATTGATTAATTTTATAGTTCACTAAATACAAGGAAAAATACTTTGCAATAAACAAAAACAAAAAAATAGGAATTTTTTTATAGTGCAGAATATTATTAATTATTTTTATTTATTTTTATTTCAGATGGGATATTAAGAATTACAAGCACTATAACGCAGTAGAGATGTATTCTAACAAACGATTTATTAGCAAACGAACATTTTCGGCTGTGTATCGCCATCCTTGGGTTCATACATTTAAATACAGAATATGTATTAAATACAGATTCTGTATTTAAATGTATGAACCCGAGGATGGCGATACATAGCCGAAAACGTTTGTTCACTAATAAATCGTTTGTTAGAATACATCTCTACTATGTTATAGTGTTTGTAATTCTTAATATCTAGAAAAGAGTAAAAGCAGGTGTTTTTATCAAATCAGATGGGATTTCAGGCAGTTTCGTATTTGTTCTAATTATAAAATGCAAATTGAATCAAAATAAAACAATAATTTTAATATAAAATTTGAACTGAGCTAAATATGATTGACTGAATTAGGAAATTCAGATATTCCCTAGTTTATGCAAATACAGTTCCCAATTTATGATATTTTAATGAAGTAATTAATAAATAATTCCATTTTGCATTATGAGATTATTTTTGTATTTTGCTATTGAATTTTATACTGCTGTCCATTCTATTGGATAATAAATGGCAGCTATTCCAATGCTTGCCATAAATCACTCACACTTGTATTGGAGTCTACCATCAAATTAAGGATAGAATTCAATTGATTAGGCACAAATTACCCTGAAAAAAATCTAGAATTATGGGACTTAAGACTTGAATATGGATTTTCTAGGGTAAAAGCACAACACATTTCTATGTGATCATCTGGCAAAGTGACTGACATTTTTGCAAAACAATTGATTATGAAAATTGGGAAGCTGCTGTATATTGCATATATAATTTTTGAGAAAATTATATATATTTTAAAAAACTTACTGTTATATGCTAACCCAGTGGTTCTCAACCTTTTTTCTGTTGAGGAACACATTTTAACATTTTAAAATTTGCTGGCACACCTAAATATTTTAAACAATAATTTAGATTTAACAATGAATTTTTATTAACAGATTACTGAATTTATTCTTATTTATTACATTCAGATTACAGACATACTCGTACACAGGATCATTAAATTGCGGCTCTTATTAAGTTATAGCGCCATCTGTGGATTTTGGCTTTCTAGGGAAACTATAATTTTAATTCCTTAATTTTTAAATTTTGGATAACGACAAAAAATTTTGGCTGTCGCAGAAATTTGAGAGTTAGATTTTTGTAATGATATCCTATTTATAGGAATCAGTACAGTGGTTCGATTGCATGACGTTTCACTATTAATATATATGATTCATACAATTACATACATACAATTCATTCTTAATTTTTTGCAGCACACCTTCAAAGGTTTGGCAGCACACTAGTGTGCCGTGGCACAGTGGCACACCTTCAAAGGTTTCGCAGCACACTAGTGTGCTACGGCACAGTGGTTGAGAACCACTGTGCTAACCACTTACACATTGATTAACAAATTATTTTTAATAAAAATAATTAATTTTTTAAACTTCCTTAATCATATTTATAGTCAAAACAAATATTAATGCATGAATTTCTAAAGCATTCTGAGTTTTAATATATAGTGAATGTGTTATAAGACAAACAGCTCTACTAGCAAGTATAAAGTTATTTATTATGGTAAATTACATTTTCGGATCTTTCTTCAATCCCTCTTCAGTACCATTCGTTCACTTATAAACCATATTCAAGAGAAGATTATTAATTAATATTCAAGATCCGAAAACGTTATACCATAATAAATAACTTTATACTTGTTAGTAGAGCTGTTTGTCTTATAACTGGTTTAAAGCATGTAGTTTCCTGTAATATTATAGTGAATGTGTTTATCTCATAAAAAATATATTCTCTTCATTTCGAATGATTCCATTCTATTCTAAAATAACTAAAGCAAAGGATTAAAATTTTTTCATTGCATATAAGAATTCTACAGTTTATCATCTTACATTATGAATTAAATTCAGTATTCAAAAATCTACTCATAATGTGTATAAGTTCTAAATCTTTGGGATTTAATACTCTCTGATGGAATTATTTGGTTACTCATTTTTTGCTTAAATAATCTGATAAATAATTGAATTGATTTTGAACTAATTATTTTTTTGCTTAAATTAATTAGATAATTAATTCTGCATTTACTTAAATAAATTTTATAAAAATTTAATTAATTTCATTTATTTAAAATATTATAGAAATTACCTGCAAATAAACATTTACTCAACATTTATAATAATTTTAAAATTAGGATGAATATATTTCAATATTCTTTAAGTCAATTCAAAATTATTATTTTAGTTAATTGAGATGATTTCAATATAATGTACATTGATAAACTTATTTTAACTAAAATTGATCCAATCAATTTATATTAAATATTTTCAGTATGTGTATCCTGCTATTTATTTTAATGAGTCATTCATTTGTTTTAATTAAATAAATTTAATAACTGAATTTATTCTTAAATCAAATAAATAAACTGGTATTAAATATTTGATCAAAGTTATACTTTATCTTCATCATTATTAAAATTTACTTTTACAAAAAATTTGTTATAAAAAATTATAAAAAATTAAACCAAAAATTTATTATACAAAAAGAAGAGAAAATTAGAAAAATTGTTATAAGAAATAAGTATAAGAAGTTTGTAATAATATGAAAAAATAAATACTCTATTTGAATAATAACTTCAAGGGAACTATATCCAAATAAACCTAAATAATCCAGCCAAATTTTAGCCCTTGAAACCGTAACGGAATAATTTTAATGATTTGAAATAATTTGAACTAATGTTAGCGCCATCTCCTCTATTTGATACAAAAGTTATTCTGCAATTTCATAAATTGTAGAATATTATCTACAACTATAATAATAATAATATATTTATATTCATTATAAAATTTCCATTCTGAAACCAAAAACTATTAAATATACAAAGGAGAATAACAATAAAAAATTTAAAATGATAAAAAAATTAAGAATAAGTAAAGTATGTCAAAATTTATAATAAAATATTGAGAAATTGATAAACATAAATATTGTATTAAACAGGACTTAAAATAAGACAGTAATTTTGATTATAATAGTGTAGTGTCAAAACATTTAAACAATTCAATCAACCTAGTAGCATTAAAAAAAGTGCCATGATTGACTAGTAATTATTTATACATCTAGTTTGATTATGGACTAAAACAGTACAATTTTCAATAAATTTTTAGCCTGTAGTTTTTAATTTTAACCAGAAAATATTTGTTTTAATAAATCAGAAAATTGATGATAATTTATTAGATTATTATTTTATCATATACCTGTAGAAATATTTTGATATATGTTATAATAAATTTAATAATCATTAATAGAAAATGATAATCTTATTAGTAAATCTTATCTGAATTTGGATGGGATGAAAATAAGTCAAACATATTTATACAAACAATAAGATAACATATAATTTAAAGAAATATTTTATATTGCTTATACTTAATGTATATATAAATAAAGTATAATTGTGAAGATTAACCTGGATCTTCCTTAATTAATATTTTTTTTTTTTCTTATTACTACTATTTTGGATATTGTATTTATTTTAAGGGTTAATTTACATTTCCCTCCTTCTACCTCAGGAAATTATAAATTTTCGGTTATGGAATAGAATTCTGTCTTCCAAACAAATTCACTTGTTAAATGATACAATCTAATTTAAACTAATATCACTGATATAATTGGAAATCCAAAAGAGTTAAAAGATACTTTCTTGGTAATGATCTATAATCAGTAAATAATTACTATCAAATTTATAAACAAGAACTATTTTATATGTAAACTAAAAATTGAAAATGTTGTGTGAGGTCCTGTAGGACCCACCATTTTTATATAATTTTATATGTAAAAACAATCGAATTTTCAAGATTTGAATGGTCCAAATTTAAGTCAAAATTCAACTAAAATTAAATGATAATTATTTGCCACATTTGACAATATTACAATGGGAAAAAGAGTCAGGAAAGTTAAAGTAAACACAAGATGAAAAAGGAGATAAAGATCGCTCTTTAACAACTTGTTCCTGCTTGGGACTTTATCATCATATTAATCATTTCTGACAGAAAACATATAAAAAGGAGTAACATTTTTGGACATTTGTTCCCTATTCCCTGTCATCGGTCACAAACTGGACATTTCCCTGTCCCCGGTTCCCGGCAGGGTTCCCGGTCAGGACCAGTCAGTCCCCGGCCATCATGAAGATGTTTTTTTGTAATTTCATTCTAATATGATTTTGTCTAACAACCAAAAAATGACCATTCATTTTTGCTTAATTTTTTGTAAAAAGCAATATAAAAATTTGGAAATTGATACTCTTATCCTTATGACAAAAATTAAGCCATTTAAGTCAGCACTATTTGTATATGTGATAATGAAGTTCTGGTTGTGTGTTTGTTATATAGGTTAGGTTTTTAGAGTCTGAAAAAAGCACACTAAGCAGTGGTAAAGAATAAATTTAATTTTTGATGATAACAAATCAGAAATGTACATTGGGGCTACAGCCAGAAATTTTAAAGAGAGGCTCTCTGAAAAACAATATAAGCTAAAGACAATATAGCTAAAGGTGTCCTTAGCACCGCTCTGGCACAAAGAGCATATGAAAAAGACACGGAAGTACTCTGGGTTCATATTATAAGGAATGCATACGATCGCAAGACACTGCCTATAGCGGAGAAGATTGAAATTATAAGAAACAATGAGGTTAATAACGTGATTAACATCCAGCAAGCTGACGGAATAAGTGCGGCGTGGAGGTATGCTTTACGCAATAATTTTTAATAATTACTGTTCACCTCCCTTGGTTTTATATGTTTCTAACATTCCCACCATTGATAATAACAGTTTTATCTCATGGTTATATATAATTGTATAATTTATTTTATGTATTGATTTGTAAAATTTGAATGTATTATCATGTTCTATTTTTAGAATGTCAGTTTAAAGTTTAAAGAATTCCTCTGTTCTATTCTGTTTTTATGTGTACAACTGACGATGGTATCACAGATACCGAAAACGTTTTTGTCTTATTAAATTTATTCTTTACCACTGCTTAGTGTGCTTTATATTTGTGATGAGAAAGATTTTTCCTTGTTTGACACTTTTTGTTTTTTCATTCAGTAAGCAATTGTTGCTAACAAGACATTGCATCCATGACACTGCGTCTTGAGCTTTTAGTCTGCTGAGCCAGCAGTATGAACTCTGACATCTTTAGAGATTACTGTAAGTTTAAGAAGAAGCTAATTCGAGCAGAGGAAACTTGGACATTTTTAAAGCAATGTAAATTAAATGAAGTCTTACCGATGTCCATCCACCGAATCTCTTTACCTATTACCTCTAAAAAAATTTTAAGGAATACTAAGAACGTATGCTTTAAATTTGCATTATCTGATGCCAAGAGAAGGTTCTATCATCTTAGGCTACTGTAGATAATCTCCTATCAACAGCCAGCTCATCGCATAAAGTACATAAAAATAACAAGATCTCTCTTTTTGATGCTAAAATGGTCTCTTTTCAAGCTGCTCTTTGTAAGAAACATGTCAAGAAGCTAAAGTGGATCTTCTGGAATCAACTCCGACCTAGAAACAATTCCTCCCTACCACTTGAAGAGGTTGTGACTATCTTAGACAACATCTTGATACCCAACTTTGCAGCAGAGTTCTTTTGTAAAGGCCCCGCCTGCACACTTTTTGAAGAGCTTAATCTACTAAAAGAAGTTCCTATTTTTGAAAAGCTTGTTGAACCATTAGAAGAGTTGGAGGCGGAAAAGCTTAGATGGTCGTTTACCAAAGAACTTAGTAAGAAAAATACTGATAATAAACCTCCCCCCACGGACTTCCCGTTATGTAACTCCAAAGTTAGACAGACTCTTGATTGGCTATTAGATCAAGACCTAACTAGAACGAGAGATGTCAAGTCAAGAAGTTAGTCTTATTAAAGAAGAGCTCCTCTCCTATGACGCATTTATTTTGCAATTTGTGCAAGACTCTAATGCAGAAGTGCTACCAAAAGACCCCACAAGTGCACTAGTTAATAGAGTTAACTGCCTCCTCAAACATACTATTCTGCCTGATTTTATCTGTAAGAGTAAGATTGTCAACCCTGCTTGCCCCAGGGTTTTTGCTTACATTAAGACCCATAAAGACCCTGTGACCGCCCGACCGATCGTAGAAAAGATGCATTCTCTGACCTATCTTATTGAGAAACATCTAGCTAAATGTAAAAACGAAATTACAGCACTTGTGAGCAGTCCATAAAGTCTTCATTCATCCAAAAAACTTCGTTTGGAGGAACGTTTTTGGCTATTTTTAAAGCCATTATCAACGCACGTATCATAGTTCTATTCTAACAACACAAACATTAAAGAACAACTGAGGAGTTCTATACGTTTTTTGGAATCAGTTTAAAAGTTGTTCTTTAACGTTTGTGTTGTTAGAATAGAACTATGATACGTGAGTTGATAATGGCTTTAAAAATAACCGAAAATGTTCCTCCAAACGAAGTTTTTTGGACGAATAAAGACTTTATGGACTGCTCACAAGTGCTGTAATTTCGTTTTTATATATTACCTCAAAGTGCAGCTTATTTTGTGTTATTTTTGTCTAGCTAAATGGTGTCTTACTTTTTTAAAGCCCTACCAATTTAGCATATCCTCCCCCACTGAGTTTTTAGACATCTTTAGAGGGTTACGCCGTAAAAAGAACTTATTATTATTTGTATAAAAGAACTGTTGAACCCCATCCTTCAACAGGATGGTTGAAGGATGGGGTTCAACAGGCCGGGCCCGGACCCCTCCTAAAAAATTGGAGGTGTGGGACCCGGATTTGAACCCGGATCCTCCAGGATGGTAAGCCGAAGCTTTACCACGCGGCCATCCGGCCGACACTTCTGTGGGTAAGCCTGCTTAATAGTTTATACGAAAATTCAAGTTGAATCATGTCTACATTATAAAATGCAACTGCAAGATACACTAAGGTCATTCAAGTAGGCCTCGCTTTTATAATTTCGCGGGATACGAAGGAACATCAGTGTTCGGGGAACACTGGTTAAGAATCACTGCTTTATACTGTATTATAAAATTTTAAATAAGATTTCACACTGGTCAGTTTTTTTCAATTTATTATTGCTAGTTGATATTATATTAAACTCCTATTTATATTATCTTTCTAATAATTTTATCAAGTAAATTTTTGAAGTAAACTTAGAAGTTTTCCAAATTTCTAATTAGAATATTTTAAATACACAATTTCTGTAATTCGATATGAAGATTTTAAAAAAAGTATATATTGTTCACAGTTAGAATGGAACAAGCCAGATTAAAAAATTTCAGATAACCTTCATTTATTTTTAGAATGGATAACCGCCATTGATTTTTTAGAATGGATAACCTTCGTTGATTTTTTAGAAAATTGCTGGTTAATTTAGTGATTGCTGCTATAATTTTAATACGTACTTTACAATACTTTTCTTATAAGCCAAGAACAGAAATTTTCGTTTAAGATTTCTTAAAAAATTGTTAATAAATATATTCAGGGCCGCCAAGAGAAATCTTCCGGCGTGACAAGTCTGTGGTCCGGGTCCCACTTAAAAAAATGTATCACTTTGGTTTAATATAAAAATCATATAAAACATTAAACATTTATTTAAAAAATGTATAATAAACACAAAACCTTCGTTTATCACAGGGGTTCTTAACATTTTCATGCTGATTCCCTACAGGCTCCACTCGACAAGGCTATTAAATCCTCTCTTAAGTCAAGTAATATGGGACATACTTTCAAAAAGCCCCTACCATCTTCAATATACTGCGAAATGACAAATCGAAGAGATCCGAAGAATTCAGATCGGGCGTCTATAGTATCCCCCTCCGAAATTTTGACGATAACAGATCAGAAATGTACATCGGGGCTACAGCCAGAAATTTTAAAGAGAGGCTCTCCGAACATAAAGACAATATAGCTAAAGGTGTCCTTAGCACCGCTCTGGCACAAAGAGCATATGAAAAAGACACGGAGGTACTCTGGGATGAAGCCCATATTATAAGGAATGTATACAATCGCAAGACACTGCCTATAGCGGAGATGATTGAAATTATAAGAAACAATGAGGTTAATAATGTGATTAACATCCAGCAAGCTGACGGAATAAGTGCGGCGTGAAGGTATGCTTTACGCAATAATTTTTAATAATTCCTGTTCACCTCCCTTGGTTTTATATGTTCCTAACATTCCCGCCGTTGATAATAACAGTTTTATCTCATGGTTATATATAATTGTATAGTTTATTTTATGTATTGATTTATAAAATTTGAATGTATTATCATGTTCTATTTTTAGAATGTCAGTTTAAAGTTTAAAGAATTCCTCTGTTCTATTCTGTTTTTATGTGTACAACTGATGATGGTATCACAGATACCGAAAACGTTTTTGTCTTATTAAATTAATTCTTTACCACTGCTTAGTGTGCTTTTTTTGGACTCTAATTTTAAAGGTAAAGCAGTTTTAGTGATTTCTGCTATTAATGTGTTAGATTTTTGTTTTCAGAATTTTTTTTCCAGAAAATTCTAGCCAAACCAGACTATGGAAATTTTGTAGAGTTGTTTTTTCCATTAGTTAAAAATAAGCAATAACTGTTAGTTATTGCTTATTTTAATATTGTGATTTTGCATAATAATTATAATAAAAATAAAAATAGAATCCAAATTTTATTTATTTGATTTTTATTTTAATTATTATATTTCATTAATGTAGAAATACCAATATTTCTTTAAATCATAGATTATCCTTATGCATAGAGGAAACACAATTAGAAAATTATGGAAAAAGATAAATAAGAAAAACAAAAAATAAGGTCAATATAAAGATCAAATAAGATCAAGAAAAGTTAATATAGATACTTTGAAGTCAGCATAAACAAACCAATAATGAGAATGAAAAAGAAGATAAAAAAAAAGCACAAAAAACAAGTTTGAATATAAAAGAAGAAAAACACTCTTCAACAGTGCACAATGACAAGAACAAAGTTAGCAGGAGTACAGTAAGACCCCGTTTAACACGGGAGATACGTTCCAAAGAAACCAAGCGCTAAACGAAACAGCGTTAAACAAGGTCATCTTAACACCTAGTAATGGGAATAGGTGAAACAGGACAGTGAATAAAAAATATACATACCTTTTTTTTTTGTAACATGTATTGATACTATTGTATTATATTAATGATAGATATATTTTATTGCTAATATCATAAAAATCATAAATATTCGAATAAACAATTTATATTTGTATTAAGAAAGATTCTTCCTTATTTGACACTTTTTGTTTTTTGGTTAACAATCATCTAAAGAAAAATTGTTTGTTTTTTCCTCTTTTGTTCAATAAGCAACTGTCAATAGCAAGACATCTCATCCATGACACTTTGTCTATTCTTTGAAATTCTATCAAAATTTGGATCATTTTGTATAAACTGATTCATAATTTCCATAATAATGGCTAAACTTTAACTGTAAAATAACGTTGATGACCGATCATAAATATGAACTGTGACCGCAGCAGACTTTTGTATGTACTGTACTGAACTGGTATCACAAATAAGGGACAGCATAGGAGTGTGATTTCAGAGTTATGTGAGTATAATGGTTTGATAAACAACACCAAAGTGAATCAATAAAAAATATAAAATTCAGAAAAAACTGCATTATAATGAAACAGCATCAAGTGGGGTCTTACTGTATCTGAAATATCTATATGGAAAGACATTAATAAAAAAAAATCTGCATAGTCTATACAACCTGGAACTTTAACATAAGAATAAAAGAATACAAAAATGATGTAACTTCTAAGACCTCCAAAACTTCACAAAAAATAATAGCATGTGAAGTAGATATTGCTCAGAATGACATGAAGTTGATAAAGATCATAGAAGAACTAAGAAAATGCAGAATAGCAAAGACCATAACAATTTATAAACATAAATTAAAAGACAATAACATTTTTAACAAATTAAACCATGGATAATCAGTCCTAATGGAAGTGGTGCCATGAGAAAAATAAAAATGTAGGACAATATAGATAAAGATAAGATACACATACACATATTCCATATTAATCAACATTATAAAGCTTTGAAGATGAACATCTTTCATCCATAATAAAATCTTTGTACCAATATGATTTATATTATTGACGTATTCTGTTTAGTCATAAAATCAATGTTAGCTTTACTTGCAATTGCCAGAACAATGTACCAGCATTTGTTAAAAAAAAAAAAATGTTTGTTAATGTTTATACTCTTAAGAATTGTTTTGTTAATCAACAATCTGGTTATTCTGTTATTAATTTTTTGTTACAATGTACTGATGAGGATTTGAAATAACCCAAACATGTTATACTAAGTTTGTTTTCTCTAAATAAAAAGTATTTCCTGCTATAAGTGCTGATTTTCACAGTCCTTACTTGATGAAAGTATATTAGTATAACAGTTTACATATTAATTATAGTCTATTAGACTATAAAAGTTACTGATATTTAGCTTTACGTTTGACTTACTTTCACAAAAATTCAGATAAGATTTATTGATAAAATAATTATTTTCTCATAATCAGTATCACACAATGCCAGATTAAAATAATGCAAAAATTAAATTCTTGATGAACAGAACAAAATAAAATAAAGAATAAAATCAGCTTATGCTGTAGACAAAACTTCTAAAAGCATCTAATCTGCATTTGGTATAAATTTATTATTTAGATATGTTATGTCTAAGAATTACTTAATCATACTACTCTTTAAAGCTTATGTCAGATAATTTTTCAATTGTTGATTTAAGTTCAGTTATATTTAAAATGCAATATATCAGGGCTGCCCAACCTTTTTATGACTGTGAGCTACTTTTTTCACCGGAGCGATATAGTGATCTACCGATATCCAGGGAATAAAAGTACAAAAATAGCAATGTCGTCTATATAATTCAAAATTTATCAAATAAAATAAACAATTCTCAAACATGAAAATATGAAAATAACTATTGAATGCATGGGTATATAAACAAAAATTTTAATGCAATATTTTGCGCTCTGTAGATTTTGCAATTAATTCAAAATTTGGATTATACAACGAAAGAGATAATCTTAAAATTTTTACCAATATATTTTGTTGTAAATGTAAGTTCGATATTAAATCTATAATTTTTGCTCTGAATATTTCAAAGTCTTTCAGATATTCATTTTCATAATTGGAAGCATTGTTCAAAAATGTCTTTCAATATTTTTCTTTTTTAGAATAGCAATAACTGAATTACATATTAGACAAGATCTTTTGCCATTAACCATGGAAAAAAGAAATCATATTCCCATTCATCATGGTAATGATAGGTTTTAATTTTATTTTCTATGCTGATAATATTTAACTCTTTTAGTACCAACAATGATATATTGTTGTCCAGACATGAGTAGTGTATTTAAAGAAAAGAAAAACATTTGAACCTGTAAACGTATTTGTCCAACAAGCTTTTGCTTACTTATCGAAATAATCTTCATTTATTGTTTTTGATATATTATATTCTACCGATTGATCTGATCTGCTATTACTTAATAAATGATAAAAGACACAAAGAACGAAAACACATAGGGATAACTTCACTTTTCTTGTTTCAACAAGAACACGACCACCTTTACTACATATTGTAAAGTAGAAGTTTAACAAGCAAGTTGATCGAAAGATGGTCGGAGGCTTGCGATCGAGTAAAAAGCTTGTCGGGATCGACTGGTAGCTCGCGATCAACTGGTTGGGCAGTCTTGCAATATATCTCTGATGATGGTTTTATATTCAAAAAACTTTATGTACTTTTAATTAAATTTTGGTTCTAAATTAGCCATTTCATTTTATTATTCCAAATTATATAAGACATAGATACACTATTTAATGTGATTACTTTGAAATTCAAAAATTTTTGACAACTGATTAATGGCATTAACAATGAAATAAATTGATAAAGATTTTGTTTATTGACCTTGAATAGAAAGCAATTAAAAAGTTAAAAAAAAATAAGATATTAAATTAATTATGTAATTTTTGATATGATTACATAAATTAACTTCATGGTTTAATTAATCGTTAAAGATATATAATAAAGAGATTTTCTCCCTATTAAAAAAAACTTGAAAAAATGACACTCTTAGATATTATTGTATTGGAATTAATTCTATTTGTAAAATCAATAAAATTTTTTAAGTCAAACTTTAGTGATTTTGTGATAGGTCAGCTTAGGCATAGCTATCTTAAAAAAGCCAAACAAGTGTCTTTATTTCTGTCAATTTCCATTACTGCCTGCTTAATATAGATCAAGCAACAACAAAAACTAAATGATTACAAAAAAATGTTTTTCTTGTGTATTTTTATATACAGTAATACCCCAAAGTTATACGATAGGTGGGACTGATGAAAATCGTGTAAGTTGGGGTACAACTTTGCATATAAATACATATAAATTTGGTTTAATTGGGACCAAGGACTAGCAAAAACACTAGTTTAGAAGAAAAATATTTAATAAAATTGCAGTTCTTTATACATATTAATACAAAATATTAAAAAAATAAATGAGTTACGTAAAAAATTATTCACTTTTACTTAATTATCACACCATAATTTCAGCATTTTTTCCATTTCAGCAATAATACCATGACATTTACTAATTATGCATGAGTTCAAGGATTGAGCATTTCTCACTGTATCGAGAATTCTTTCATTATCTTTTATGATTCAGCTAGTTTTATATATGTATAAAACTAGCTAAAGAGGGCAACAAGAATTGCCGAAATGCATGCTGTAATGTGCCAGTTCATCAAAAGTTTTTAAGAAGTTTAATAAATATTTAAAGAAGTTAATTGAGTTCTGTGGCATAACAACACTGTCGACTACAGTGGGAAAAAAATCCTAGTTTTTGAAGAATTCATTCATTCAATTAATTGGATAGACTATATAGTCAAACTGAACGTGAATAAAAAACCGCTACCTAACTAATTAACATTGATCTTTCATGATTGTTCTTATTGTGAATTCCAATAGCTCAAACTTCTTTGCCAATTCACAAATTTTCATTCTGTTATCAAAATCCTTAATAATGTTAAGTTTACATTCCAAAGATATCGTAATTCTTTTGTTACTAGATGCAGGAGAATCAGATTTACTTCGTTTGGATAACATAGTTTTCTTAAGGGTTTAGAAAACATATAACAAAACATTCTTAACTTTTGTTGATCGTAGAATCGTAATCGGGCATATAGAGTTTACATGAAATGCGTGCAATGCATATCACAGCAAGATAGCGTGCAGCAGTGTTGCCAAACGAAAAAATCAAGACCGTGTAATTCCAAGTTTGCATAAGTCAGCGTATTACTGTACTTTGTTAAGATTTACTAATTCTGATAACATTATGCAAATAATGAAATTATTCATAATTATAGTAAGTGGTATCCATAATCTAAAAAATTATTTTAAAATAAAAAATTTAAAATTAATTAAAAAAATGAAAAATGAAAAGTAATTTAAACATTATCAAGCAAATATGAAAAATGCATACTCAGTTGTTGCATAATATACAGTATTAATGAAGCAAATGACCTAGCCAATTTAATTATATTATTTAATAAAAGAATTTCATAATAGCATAACTAATAAATAATATTATGCCAATATATTAGAAAAGAGAACAAAAATGAAATAGTTTTTCAAAATATTTTTACAATATATGGCTTATTTACAGCAATATTGCATGGAATGCATATTACAATCGTAAATGATAAAAGTTTTTCTTCTGGTTTCAGGATAGATTCCTCTCTTGATCAAATTAAGATTTTGAAGAGAAAAAGTTTTAGATTTATTGTAAATATGCACAATTATATAAATAAAAAGCAATTTGTATCTGTAGAAAGAAATGCAGAAAAAGCTAGTAAAAGTTGTTTATTTTTAATTTGATTTTCTTTATATATTCTAATATAGTTACAAAATATTTAAAGATAATATCATTATCTTTATTTAATTTTTCAATATATTTTATTAGACGAGTTCTCTGAAAAACTTTTCTCTGAATAAAAGTTTTCTTATAAATCAGTACTAATTTTTCAAATGTAAAATGATTTCAAATTTTGAAGAAAATAAAATATATTTGCTAAAAATATAATTTATTTATTTAGTTTTTTGAATAAATTCAGTTATAATTTTTTTTAACTAAATTCTAAGAGATCTTATTTATGGAAAATTAAAATTTTATTCAATAATTTTCATATTTAAAGATTTTCTTAAATTATTAACTTATAATAATGTTTACAACTATTATAAATTTAAATACAGTAATTGATAAAACAGATTTCCAGAATAAAAAACTGTTTGAAAATGTTTGTAAAAATATTGTTTAAAAATAATACTAGTTAATAGATTAATAA